>OMMV01235294.1:0-13383 GCA_900302635.1 Chatrabus melanurus
AGTGAGGAATCGGAGTGCCTGGGTTTGCAATTGGACTGCATCAAGACTAAGATCTAGGATTTTCATGACTTCCTGGACCCAGCCATCAGAAGTGTATCTGTATGTGGTGAAAGTGTTGATCTTGTAGAGACATTCACTTATCTTGACAGTGACATTCATGTGTCTGGGTCCTCGGCCTTTGAGATCAAAAGACACCCGGGAAGAGCTTATGGAATCATGAGGTCGCTGGACAGAGGTGTTTGGCAATTCAGATATCTTTGTAGGAGAACGAAGGTCCAAGTCTTTTGGGTCTTGGTGCTTCTTATCTTACTGTATGATTGTGAGACTTGGACGCTAACCAGTGACCAGAGGTGATGAGTGAATGTCTTTGGTACTAGGTCTCTTCAGAGGATCCTTGGGTACCGCTGGAATGACTTTCTACCAACTGAGCAGTTACTTAGGGAGACTAAGGTGAGGAGTATCACATGCATTATGAGGGAGCGTTAGCTTCGACATTTTGGCCATGTGGCGTGTTTTTCTGTGCATGATCCAGCACATAGGTGCCTCAGTATTGAGGACCCCAGTGGCTGGAGAAGGTCAAGGGGACGCCCACGCTTCACCTGGCTGCGGCAGATAGATGTTACTTTCGAGACATGTGGACGGACCAGTTATCTACCTGGGTGGCTGCCATCCAGGACCCAAGGCGGTGTAATGGTGTTTAGTGGTGGTCGATGTGGTGAAGTGTGGCACCAGCGCATGCGCCCAGACTTGACTTGAGTTATGTAAATAAAACAAAAAAAAACTACCACAGGATAACTTCTGACAATGAAAATATTGGGAGATTTATACTACGTACAGCGTTAGCAATAAATTCTAAACATGCAGAGACCTTATGACATTGTCTTGCAGGTCAGATCTGGATCCTCGGTCTGTGGTTTGATACCCCTAATTTTGTCATTTACATAAAGGTGAAAGGGCAGCAGCTAGCATTGAGAAAACATTAACTATTGGTTAAAAGAAGTAAGTCCTATAAAGGCCCTGAGGCCCAGTGGTGCCGGTGCTTATGCCTGGATTCTATACCACGAAGCACATGAGAGTCTATGACTCGCCCTGGCTGGGACGTCAGTTCGACGCAAGTTACTTCCCCAGTCAGGGATGTACCTGTTTACAACTTGGTGGACTGGGACAATGCAGATGAAGTCCAAGGACACAGACATTGAACCCAGGTTTACATCTCCTGGGTCAGTAGTTGGACACCCCTGGTTTTGTCAGTTGTAAATGTGAAAGGGCAGCAGCTAGCACTGAGGTAGCATTAACTGCCAGTTAGCATCAGCACATTTCAAAGAATGAATGAAAAAAAACAATAAGTCTACATTGTATTTGATGATTTCATGGACAGAAATATTGAAGTGAAATTTGAGCTCCAAACCCATTCCTACATTATTCTGGTCGTCTTTTCTAAATGATACACATACCTGCAAAGACTGCACACTTGCACAGACTGTCAGTATTTCTCCTTTAAAGATGCATTAGTAGTTTACATGTATATGAAAGAGCTACTACTCTGCGTTGATGACAGGCTCCAGTGGCCCTGCTGGCTCGCTGACATGTTGACCCTGTGTGGCTCCCAGAAAGTGTGTCAACTTAACATCTGTCAGTGTTGGGCTGGAGCGCTCCCTCGTGTGTTGGTGGCGTTTCTGGGCAAACTAGCCAAAAGTGGTGGCTGCATGGTAACAGGAATATGGTAACTGGGGCCCCGCAGGCAATAGAAGTAAATGATAGCAGAGGAAGTAGAGTGTGGTGACTGCTCTGTTGTAAGCTTCGCTCTTCCCCTTTCCCATCTCCCAGCCTCCCCTCCCTACTGTTTCTCACTTGGGGCTTGGCAGCATCCATCCAGATGGAGGGTTTATTTTTGTTTTTGTTTGTTAACTTATTCATGCATCCAGCTATTCGGGGCATCGCAGGGGCTTTCCTTCCACAACAGAATGCAAATCGCCACGACGGCTAATCCACTTTCATCTCTCCCCTGTCAACATCCAACTTTTCTCCACGTTTCCCCCTTTTGCTCACAGTCGGACCGTCCCTCGTTGTTCCTGGTCTTCAGGTCTGCACTGACCAGCACGTTTGTCCACTTCACGTATGTCAGACACAATACACCTCCTGCCCCGCGTCCATTTTGTTCCATCTTCATGACATCATGCCCTCTCTCCACCATTTCCCTTTGTTAGACTCCTGACCCTGGCGCCACACGGGGGCTCATTCCAAGAGGAATGGAGTCGCAAGTGCAGTGCCCAAATGGGAGCTTCTTTAATTGAATCACTGGAGGACATGAGTGGGTTTGCTGATCAAGTTGTTACAGTGAGACAATCCAGATTCATCAAAGCAAATCTGTTTGTTTTTAAAGAACATCTTAGCCTTCCTTTTCCTTTCTCTCTCTCGCTCTATTTTTTTTTAACTCATTCTCTCTCACACTTGTACAAATTAAGGACTGCAGCTGCCTGAAAAGTTTCTGCGGTCATTGTGTCAAAGCTTTTGTCAGGGTTGAGAGGCTGGACTGCAGGGACGCGGAGGAAAAAGTGGATGGAGGGAAAGATGAAGGAGAGACATCTAACAGGTGCATGACTGCTGTCCTTTGGGCTCATGTGTTCTCTGTGGCAGTAATGGGCTCAGGCTGGCCAGGTTTTAGGAGCTGTTGGGACTCCAAACCTGACAAGATAGTGAGGCGGTGGCAGAAATGCAGGTGCTTGTGTACGTTTCGGTGCCTGTGTCTGAATTCAGGTGTGAGAGGAACACGAAACCAGGTGCACGCGAGCGGGAGAGTACGAGAGGGAGGCGAGATGAAAGAAAGAGTGGTTGTCGCGTCTCCACCTGGCTATAAAGCAGCACCGTCCCCCCTCCACAGAGGCCTTTGTTTCACGGCTAATGGTACAGGTTAATTGCACAGGTGACTTTTGTGTGGGGGAACAGATGGGCTCAAATGTGTTCAAACACAATTCGCAGCAGCAGAAAACCAGGAGCGAGCTGTTGCTCTCCTCTCTTCGTTCTTTTTCCTTTTCTTTTCTCCATCTTCTCCGTTGGAATCACGGTGCGGTTATACGCTCACTGTTCATCAGGCACAGGGCCTGGAAGCTCTCATTAGATCTCATTGCAGTGCAAATTAGAGTCACAGATTGGCTACTGGAAGGCTCGTGGGTAATCGACTTCTCCCCGCTGCCTGATGTGGTTCACGTCAAACACTTTAATTTGGTTAGGCAGATGAACGTTGTGTTTGTATGATGTGTAACAGTGTGACTGTGCATGATGAATAGCATTATGGCTTGGGATATTTGAAACTTTGCAGTTAACATGCCGCCGCAGCTGTTTTGTTCTGGATATGTGGGGCATCATTATTTGCTATTTCTATAGGGACACACACGTAGCAGACAGAACCTTTTTAGAATTCTAAGAATTATTTGCCAGTCTTTTCCCCACAAGAATCATGAAGGCTGCGTGTGAGCCATCATAAATTGAGTTCTCAATCGATCCACTGTGTTTTTCGCCCACCCTCCCCAGCACAACATGGAGCAGATGACAGATAGCAAATTGAATTTATGAACAGGCTTTGTTGACACTGCTGTGTAATTATAGGAATACCACTCTGTCGATGTTTAAAATTGGAGCCCAGCATTTCATTCAAATGCATGGGCTGCTTTCGACACGAATTATTAAGAAAAGAGCCTTGTCACGTTTTTAATGTGACATCACTTCCTTTACATGTGTATTTTGATACGTTTTAAATGCCTGAGCTTAATTGGTAGGTGTCATGTCTTTATTTTGTTATTGCTAATTGGTCATTTACTGATGAAAAGCAGGTTACACGGTAGTGGCTAAGATGTCCGGGTGGGCGGTACACCAGTGTCATTGTCATCACCGGTATGATAGTGAGCCACAATGTGGTTTGCGCAATACCATCGACACCGTGATAAATCAGGTCAACGAGAACTCCCACCAGGCCAAAAATATATACATATATTTTTAATGATGCCAACAGAAAAATAAAGCTGACTAAATCACGAAATACAATACCAAATATCGATTAATTTGGAAATCAGCAATAATTTTGGAGCATCGGCAGCTCTGATCTGCACTGCAGCGTGGAGGCTGTGAGGATCGGAGCCGGAGGTGGTCTTTGCGGCCATTACCGTATTCGACCGTTTAAGCACACATACCCTAATTAGCGCCCATGGGGTCTTTGTAGGGCCTCTGGGGGGGTGGTGCTATTTCCAGCATTCGGGACCATTTCTGGATCAACACACGGCACCTGGATTGCCCGGATTTGCGCCATTCACAGCAATAGTTGGCATCAAAACATAATCTTAATGGACAGAAACCTACCTTTTGCGCCGTTTTACTTCAGTTTTAGAAGACAGGAGGGTTCCTCAGCTGAGTCGATATCATAAATCTTCCAGGTTTCATTGCGCACATGAAGCCTTGCTTCATTTCCTGTGTCAAAACGAGTCCCACACGCAAATCCCAGAAAACGTGTCATTGTAAAATCCAAGAGAATAGTTCGTCAAGTTTGGGTGTCCAAATGTCTTTATAAATAAATGTACGCTTGCTATTTCTCTCCCGGGTTTCAGTGCGCGCATGAAGCATTGCTTCATGAACCAAAGCTTCATGCGTCAAAGCGAGACCCGCATGCAAATCCCAGAAAACGTGCGCTTAAAAGAGTGATTTCTAAGTTCCCTTTTGTTCAATAAAAACAATTTATTTAGGGCCCAGCGCGCTTAAATGGTCACATACGGTAATTGTTTTTCTTCCTGTTGTGCTGAGCTCCACGCCTGAGTCAAAACACCTGTTAAATACTTTTCTTATGGATGTAACTGGCCATAAAGTCATTTTCACATGAAGATATAAGAGTCATGGAAACATTGTCAAACTGATTGTGTTGTCTGATCCAGCGGACTTTTGCGCTGCGTGCACACTCTTTTAAGCCTTAGTGATCATTAATTAAACACAGCCACGGATTTCTTAAACATTTAAAACTGTGTACAAATGTTTGATTCATGAGTTTTTTCATCCAAATTTTAACTTTGAAGGAGCAGATTTGAAAATGAAAATAGACCAGGTTAAACTCTGGCTCAAATGAGAAGGGGTCAATATGGTGCAAAATCACCGTTTAATGTTAAATATCTCCAAAGTCCCACAAGTCTATGAGCGTTTTCATAGATATTGTCCTGCTAGAAACATCATTTAAGCCTGACAGCTTGTTTGAGACCTCGGTGATATATGTAAGAGAAATACACCTCAAATGCTTTAATTTTACCTCAGATTATTGAAAGACTCCCCTCCACACGCACACACACACACACTCTGTTGAGAATGCATAATGCTCTCCCATATCTCCCAACAGACCAATAGACATATAGTCGAGCCAACGTAGGGGGCACACTATTGTTTTTGCCTTTTTTTTGCCAAGATTTCCAGGCAGCCGTACTTCTGCTTGGTTGTGTTGAAACCTGCGCTGTGTTCAGCAAATGAGAATTAAAAATGTATAAAATCAATTTTTTTTATTTAACTAAAGGAACAGGACATACTACTCCTCCCAAAACTTTGCAAAAAAAGTAATACCATGATTATAATACTGCCCAAAAAGTGAAAAACACTGCAATATTAATTTTAGGTCATATCGCCCGCCCCTACTACGGCACTGGTTATCTGAAAGACTGGGCTCGATTTCTGTCTCCTCTGAGAGACCTTACTGCAAGCACTCATGATCAACCCTGCTGACATTAGAAAGACTCTCTCTCTCTCTTTCACCCTCCGTCCATCCATCCATCCATCCACCCTTCCTACTCACATTTGTCAGTCAACATTTCCATTTTGTAAATTTGGTTTAGTCACCTGGAGCGCATACTTTTGCAAATATACAGTTTGTGTTGTATCACTTAAACTGTGTGGGCAGGTGTCTGTGTGTGTGTGTGTCTGCGCGCGTCTGTGTGTCTTGCATAGTGTGTTGTATGTTGTAGAAATAATTAAATGTCACAGCGCTCAGGCCATCAAGTATCCAGGAAAGAGTTTTACAACCTTGCGCCTCGCCTCGCTCCACTAGTCCCTCTAAATAACCCACTCCACCAGATGCACTATAGCACCTCCACTCTTCACTTTTCTTCCCTCTTGCCTTCTGTCCTTACTCTCCCTACGTTCTGCCTCTCCTCTCATTCTATCCTTTGCAGTTTCCTTCCTCAACAGTGACACTTGCATTATCCATGACCATTCCTTTCCTATCCGTCTCTGTGCTCCCTTCAACTCGAGTTTGTGTTCTACTCCTTGGATTTGTGAATTGTATATTGCAGCTGCAGTATTCCACATTTTTTGTAAGGGGTTTTTTTTTTTTTGGGGGGGTGGGGGTTGTATGCTTCTCCTGCTGAGCACACATATCTCTTTTTATCCCTCCTAATTAGCAAACATGACAGTACCGCTTGTAAATATATTAAAGGCTGAGCCAATGCCCATGGCTCACTGTTACATTTGGCACAGCCTCTGCGTCCAGGTACAGCCTGACACTCATGTAAAGGAAGAGGGGGGGGATTGGCAGATTGAAGAGAGGAAGGAATCAAAGGAAAAGATATGGAACAGGAACCCCATATCTCTCTGGGAGGCAGAGTTCGACAGTGCTTTATTTCTCGTTTAAAGGGTTTTAACAGTTTAAGAAAGTACCTAAAAGTGCAAAAGCCACAACCATGTTCCACACTTTCACAAGCTTTAATAAGATCATTAAAGGACTTTGAGGCTGTCTGTTGAGGTGCCCACCAAGGTGTTTCATCACTGAGAGGGTTTGTCAATGTCTTGGGTCTTAGCCCATCTTAGCCCATTTAGAAAGCAATTTCCTGTGAGCAGAGGGGATCTTTCCTCGCGAGAAAGAACTCTGGGCATAAAAGGTTAGCTTTTCTGTAATTCCCCAGCTTGCAATCCACTACTGCTGCTAATGAGAAGCAGATGAATATTTGCCCTTAGTTTAACAGCTCAAAATAAGACAAGAGTGATTTGCAGGAATGAGCCAGGAAGCCTCCATATAACGCATAAAGTGTTTCAAGTAATGAACACAGTTTGCTCTCAGGATTACTGAAACAAGTACACTCATACGGTTCAGGTTCTTATTTTTTATACCAAACAAAGCTTTTGGTTGAGTTGAGCTTGGTTCCCAATATGACATAGATAATTGAGCACTGGAAGCTGACTGGGGACTATGTTTCCCGTTTTAGTCGTTTTGGTTCTTTTTGTCTGCAGTCCTTCCCCCTGAACCCCAGTCTCGGAGTGCTCCCATGTCCTGGCCATTACAAATGATGAATTGTGCTACATTTAAGCTAGAAGTAGGACAAATTGATCAAAGTGTCAGGTACCCCCTGTGATGTCTGGGTCTCCATGAAGAAGCCGGTGAAGAAGGAGCTGTCAAAAAGTTTCTTGTGCCAAGGTGGTTGCAGATGAATGTTTACCTGCTTCTTAACACTTTCTGCCGTGTGTCAGGCTCAGTGTGTCCTTGCTAGCCTACATAAGGAGACGGAGTAGCTAAAGATCTTGGGAGTTGATACCGTTATAGTAGCAGGTAGCTGTTAGCTATACTGTGCTTTTGGTCCAAGGCGAGGTGAAACCCATGCACCTCCTTTTAAACCAATGAGCTTGCTATCAGAGGTGTAGTGCTGCAATTTGAGATAAGCACTACTTGGCTCAGCTTTGGTTTTGTTCCGATAAAGCTGTTCTAATTAAGCTTGATTTAATCGGGATTGCTTTTAAGCACAGCACACAGTCGGAACAGATACTTTGATTTCAAAGTAGCTCTTGGGAAGAACTTTGTGGGGGGAGGTGATAGAAAACAACATTAGCGTGAGCACAAGTTGCTTTTTTTAATTGGAATAAGACACGTTTCTATTCTTAGTTTTAGTGTCTTTTTCTTGCATGAACGATTTTAGGTCGGGTGGGTGGTTGCTTGAGGAGAAGGGAAAAAAGACGCTGCTGCGTTCATTAAATTAGCATTAACTGTCACCATGTTGTGTTCATTGACTCAATTTGCCTTATTGTCGTGTCTCTTTGAGCACATGCAAGCAACAAAAGATTGATCACCCCACTATGTGGTGGAAGTAGCAGTTGTCTCCAATTATTTCGGAAGAAAATTTTTCTCTTCGGCTTCAGCTGGAAGCACGGTGTATTAACAAGATGCCTGGACCGTGGTGGTAAACACTGGCGAAGTGCTAGTTCACTCATGTATGCAAAAAGAATTGATGATCAAGTTTCCTGCTCCATAATAAGTCACCCTAATGATCCTAGTTTAAAATAATGTCTGTTTTGGGCTGGAATGATAAAAAGCGTGCCCCCTTGACGCATTAGTATTCGGGCGCAAAGATAAATGGCCCAGATGTAGAACCTCAGCTTATTTTTGAACCCATTTTCCACTGAGCGATATGCTGCATGTGCACAGTGTGGGCACAAGCTGTCATGCTGTTGGCCTCGTAGCACTTCAGATGTCTCCTACCCGTCTCTTCAGCTGACTGCCTCCAGGTTTCTGGATCTACATTACAACTGGCACGACAGGCAAGGGGAATGTTTTTTCGAAGGCCGTTCCCGATGTCATTGACTGAACAATGATAGAGCGCCTGGGTATTGAGCGGCTCCACTCTAAATCTTTGTAAAGAGCACTTAGCTCCCCTGCGTTAGCCACAGAAAGAATATCTGTCAATGACCATCAGTGGATGCTTTCATCCTGAGGCTCCTCTGCCTGTATTAGTCGCTGAGCTCCAAGTGTATTTTTCCTCCTGACCAGCAGTTTACCTAAAAAGACACACTTGAGTGACAGGTCTCCATCTCAGTACCCCTGTATTTTATAAAAAGCTTGTTTATGGCAAACATCTGAATCAGAAGCAGGGTTTTGTGGTGTTGTGACGTAAAGACAATTATCCCATCTGTGTCAGAATGTTCTGATGTTAGTCTTTCACGCAGTCATTTAAAAGGTGTTTTTACATTGATAGTGATAAGCTGCCATATGAGAACAATTGTGCATTTTATGATTAAAGCACAAAATTTCTACCACAGTTAGTACATACCATAAGGTTTATTTTTCACATGTGGAGGCAAGTTGGATTTGACCTGTGAGGACCATGAGAGGTCAATGAAGGATTACACAGGGGTCAAAATATAAAGATCCTCCAATCATATTGAAAACTATACCATATTATTTGTCTGATCATAAAGATTCCAAAAAGGTATAGTTTGGACTATCTATGATTGAATGTTATGGAGTTATGGGGTAAAAACAGGAAAAATGGTGACAAAGGTCAATTTCAGTTTATATGGGGTCAAAAGTTAAAGTTGCTCAAATTTTGGTAAAAAGTGATGCAAATTACTGGTTGAGCTAATAGGGTTTTAAAAAGGAATAGTTTGCACCATCTGTTGTGCTTAGTTAATACGTTACGGGGTAACATATGTCATAGAATTCAATGGACCTTGACCTTGTTTGACCATTACTTTGGAGACCAAGCATTCAACACAGTCAAAACTATTCCATTTATTAATCCTATTAGCTCAATCAATAACTTGCATCACTTTTTACCAAAATTGGAGCAACTTTAACTTTTGACCCCTGTAGAAACTAAAACTGACCTTTGCCACCATTTTTGCTATTTTTACCCCATACCTCCATAACATTCAGCCATAGATAGTCCAAACTATACCTGTTTGGAAACTTTATGTTCAGACAAATAATATGGTATACTTTCCAACATGACTGGAGGATTTTAAATGTTGACCCCTGTGTAATCCTTCACTGACGCCTACCTGGGTACAGCTGCCACCCTAGGATGGCTATCATATATTTTTGTGTAGGCCATGGTATACTGAGGCTGGATTGTAAGTGTTGTTTTGCTACCTTAAGTGGTACCAATTAGATCAAAATTGGCTTTGGGCTCATGCATGATATGTTTGATTTAAGCTCCAACAGACAACTCCTTCAGAGTTGTCATGGGTGTCTCAGTGGCTTCCCTCACTAGTTTCATTCTTCCATGGTCACTCAGTTTTTGAGACCTGGCTACTCTAGACTGATTTACCGTACAGTATACTGTTCCTACTTCTTAATGATTGTTCAAGACATATTCAGTGACTTGGAATTGTTCTGACGATGTGTCCAAAGAAAACTAGCTGTGAAAATTATGATTTACTGTTAATTCATCAATGTGTGCAAAAACTGTGTCATGGGTACATTTTATGTCTGCATTTATTTCAGTATAAGAAAAAAAAATTGTTGTTCAACAGCTTTGGACACTTTATTAAATATTCTGACTCAACAAAATTGATTTATTTGCATCTATTTCTGAGCATATTTTAAATTCTATAGTTAATATTCTGTCGATTAGGACTGTAGAAGGAAAATCCAAAGGAGTATCCCTCCTTTCTTTTAGTGAAATAAGTGAACCTAGCTACAGATAAGAAAATGATCTCAATCTGTTCTTAGACAGGTCCCCATTTATAAAAAATTGGTCTACATCTAATATACCAGTCAAAGAAGGCTGCGGCCACCGGACGGCTGCTGTACAATCACACTTCCCCTTCTACAATCAACACGACAAGAGCCAGACTATGATTCCACAAACATGTCTGCCTAAAGGATAAAGGCCTCCTGTGTATTATTATTGCAGCTACTGAGCCCAAAGAAAAAAGCTGTCTCCGCAGAATATATTGATTATTGGTGAGCAAGCAGCCTTATCTAACATGATCACAAACCCAGGTCTCAGTCAGCCTGTACGCCTAGGCCTCGATTTCCACATTTTACCATTGTGTAGTAGAGGCTCTTTCTTAATCAGTTCAGGTGTTCTGGGTATTTCACCCAAATCACAGGATGAGAAAGTTAATCACACAAATCCCCTGGGAGGGAGGGAAAAAAGGATTTTACTCTCATTCTCTTTCTAGAAGCGATAAGCTATCTGCCAGCAACATTAAAGGAATTGTTCTCTTCTTTTCTTCAACATCACAGATTTGGAATTTTTAACTCATTAGTGCAATCCATTATGCCGAGGTGGACTGGACACTTGGCTCGAATCAATACGATTCTCCTACACTTTCTATTGATCCGAATGCAACTACAAGTGGCGTGAAGAGACAGACTGAAACGCAGACAAACAAAAAGTGAGAATGAGAAAATAAATGATGGATGTGTGCATTCGGTGCGCTCTCTAAAAAAAGCAGTGCATTCTGCAGAAAAAGGTCTTCTGAATTTGGAACACAATGGATGTGCTTTTGCTGTGGTCCTGCACAATAAATCAGAAAGATTCCTGGTAATGAACCGGAGGTGAGGATGTAAAAAAAAAAAGAAAAAAAAAAGAACACCATATGTGGGCGGTCACTCATTTAAAACAGTTTTATCTGTCTACAGTAGATTTTCTGCTACATTTGCACATCCCATAATCGCACAACCTTGATGAAAGCCACCAAAACAAAGTGATCGACATGTACAAATACTACAAAGAGAGATTGCGCCGGTGAAGGGAGAGTGTTACATTCATGATATTTTCAGGTTCAGCTGATGTGACTGCAGTGTGACTGCATGGGAAGCAGGTCCTGCAGCCAGGAAAGGTTTCCAGTCCTCAAAGGAACGGCGTCTCACGCGGAACATTCTGGCAGATAGGCTGCACAGCTGCAAAAACCATCAGCTTTTATTTTCCCAACATCAAAGACCTCATTTTGGATCATTTACTTTGATCTCATCATTCAGGGTGAGATTAGTAACATCATGTGGAACAAATCAAAATAAATTAATTTAGGCACAAAGACACCATTGGGTTATTAACAAAGGTTGTGCAGATTAAACTGGGCTTTGACTGGTACTGGGTAGCTCCAAGGAAAGGGCATCAATATCATCATCAGTTCTAAGGTGAGAAGGTAAAAACTGGTCCGAGCCAAAAGGAAACAGGCCCACAAATGTTCATGTTAATGTTGTTGGAGACAAAAATTAAAGATGAAACGATGACAAAGTGCAGATGGAGGAAAAACAGAGTTGATCATCCCTACATTATTCTTTCTTTGCCTCCAGACCTCACTGTAAATCCCACTTCTGCAAAAAGGGGCTGCATCTTGTCAGACAAGTGCCCCCTGCTGGTTCAAATCCCAACCGCAGGCATTTTTGAGCTGACAGCTTTTTAAAAAAAAAAATTTTAATAAACGTCAGATGATTCAGATATTTTCCATGTTGCAACACTCAAAAACCTGGAAAAAAAATTAGCTGTAAGAGAATACAATAATTGCACACATTTGCACAGAGGAACAGCTCTCATATTGGAAACAGAAATCAAAAGGTTTTAGTTGTTTTCCTTAAAATATAGAAGGGATGTCATGAAGTAAAAGGTGCAAATTCATTCCTGAACTTTCAGGTGCACATCTTGAAAATTGCCAGCAAGCACACATCCCCAGAGACTCCCTAACAGGAGGATCAACATTAATCACTGATGCCTTGATTAGTCCAGATTAACAATGTTGGAAAGACATGTAGGTCAGAGTCAAGAAGAGAGGCATATTCGTGGCTCTGCGCTATAAAAAATGCGCCTGAACAGCTGACTCCTGCCTCACAGTTTAAGAAAACTGGTGTAGAACTGTGCATATGATGAGAAAGATGTGGCTTAAAAACTCTAGCATTCATCGTTTTTCGTAAAAAGGGACAGAGCACAGAGGCACATCGAGCCCCTTCTTTCCAACTTGTCAGAAACGTTCATTTATCGCCATAATCACTGAGAAATAAAAGCTTGACTCACCTTCTTCCGGGGCTGCCATTTCATCATATTTGTAAACCAAAATTGAACAGCATTAAGGTATATGAGAATGGAATGTAGACGGACAGAAATCCAGAGCGCAGGTCATGCTGCCTCTCCACTTCCCTCAATTTTGCAGCGGATTTTCTCCCAACAAGCTGCGCATGATGATGTGCGACTCTCGGCTTTGCGGCAGTTTTGTGGGGAAGACAGCGCAGTCAACACAAATCATACAGCGGTTTAAATCCACACTTCGGCTCGGAGAATAAATCAGAGACACATGGTGTCGACTGGCAGTATTTCGGGGTGGGGGGAACGATCCCGTGCGTAAAATCCAGGCTCAGCGCGCACGATCAGCGCACCCCAGGACCAATCCGGACTGTGAATGAGGAGGAAAATATTCTTAAAGTTTTTGAAGACGAAGTCTCCCATCTAAGT
Organism: Chatrabus melanurus; assembly: GCA_900302635.1. NCBI lineage: Eukaryota > Metazoa > Chordata > Actinopteri > Batrachoidiformes > Batrachoididae > Chatrabus > Chatrabus melanurus. The sequence continues at coordinate 13,185 of OMMV01235294.1, forward strand.
GTCCCGTTAGTCCAGCGCAAAACACACATGCGCCTGCGTCCCAGCTTTTCCGTCGGCGCTGTGGGCTCCAAAAGAAACGACAGGAAGACTGGTCGGATGCCAAAATGGATAAACAGTCATCACAGTGGCCAAATCCCCTTTTCCAGCGGCTAAAATACACTTTTCTAAAGTATTCGTGGAGAAACAGTCAGAGTCTGGC
>OMMV01235299.1:0-11372 GCA_900302635.1 Chatrabus melanurus
TCATGAAATTTTGCAGACATCAGAACTATTGGTCAGCTGTTACACACAGAGGATTGGACCCGGGGGTGGCCCAGGGACTCCATAGCGCCCCCTAGGACATAGAGTTAAATGGTCGGCATATAGTTTCAGCTACACACACCAAATTTGGTGTTTTTGCCGGCGTTTGTCTGTTTGTTTGTTTGTTTGTCTGTCTGTCTGTTTGTCCACAACATAACTCAAAACGTTATGGACCAATTTTGATGAAATTTTCAGGATAAGTGGGAAATGGCCCAAGGACCAATCGATTAGATTTTGGTGGTGATCCGCATTATCATGTAAATCTGGGATATTAAAAAAATAAAGATTTATTGATTGAGTTGGATATTAATCTCTACCAAAATGGTTTATCATTGGGTTCTCAGACGTCGGTTTGCTGGAAAAGAACATCTCCACATTATGGGGGACTGAACTGCCTTGGCGGAGGTTTGCGCTCTCTGAGTGCTTTCTAGTTATTATTATTATTAACCACCCAGGAAGACAACTTATCCAACCCCACCTCTCAGACGTAACCATCTACCTGCCTCAGCCAGGTGATACATGGGTTTCCCCTTGGCCTCCTCCAGCTGCTGGAGACTTCAACACTGAGGCACCTGCATGCTGGATCAAGCCCAGAGAATTGCACCACATGTCCAAAATGTCATAGCTGAAGTCCCATCACAATGCAAGTGATAATCCTCATCTGAGTCTCCCTAATTAACCATTCATTTGACACAAAGTCATTCCAGTGGTATCCAAGGATCCTCTGAAGGGTCGTAGTACCAAAAACATCTGGTCGTGGCCTTAGGTCAGTGGTTAGCATCCAAGTCTCACAACCATACCGTAAGACAGGAAGCACCACAACCCTAAACATTTGGACCTTCATTCTCCTGCAATGATAGTTGCATCACCAAACACCTCTGTCCAGTGACCTCATGACTCCATAAGCCAGGGGTAAACATGAACGGCCACCTCTTGGACAGCTACTGCGACGCTATGGAATTATTTTTCATTGTTATGCTGCTGACACTCAGCTTTACATGTCAAATGCAAATAGTCACTCTCAAATTAGGATTCTAGAGGAGTGTCTGGTGTCAGTGAAAATCTGGATGTCCTGTAATTTTTTACTCTTAAATTCTGACAAGACTGAGATGATGGTCATTGGTCTTCCGAGACACAGACACCAGTTTGATCAGCTGGTGTTAATGCTGTATACATATGTCATTCAACATAGTTATAAAGCAAAAAAATCGAGGGGTGGTCTTTGATGCTACATTGTCCTTTGACCTACACATTAGGGACATTGCAAAGAATGTCTGTAATGTTGCGAAGATTCAACCTATTCTGTCTATAGTGGATGCAGAAACATTGATTCATGCCTTTGTTTCATCTAGTATTGATTAATGTAATGCCTTATTTTCTAGCTTACCACAGACAAACACCAAAGGTCTTCAAATGGTCCAAAATGCTGCTGCTAGAGTTCTAACCAGGAGAAGGAAGTTTGACCATATTACCCCGGTTTTGGCCTCCCTTCATTGAATTCCTATTTGTATGAGGTCAGATTTTAAGGTTTTGTCATTAACATACAAAATCCTACATGGCAGATATTATTAAACCATATGTACCGGCCTGTGCTCTGTGTTCTTGGAATGCAGAATTATTGTGTGTTCCAAAGGCAAAGAAGAAGTCAGCAAGTCACAGAGATTTTTTCTTATCGTGCACCTTTTCTGCAGAATACTCTGCCAACTGAGATGAAACAGTTTGGTTCGGTGGAGTTATTTAAATCCAGATTAAGGACTCATCTGTTCTCTCTAGCTTATAATTAATATAGACTGAGCTGTATTGAATTATTCTTTCCCTCCAACTTCAATTAATGCCATTACTGGTGGAGAAAGACAGTTTCATCACATCCAAATTTGGGGAATGTTTGTGAAGCGTTGGACTAGGTTGCAGGCAAACACAATAACAATTTGTCTGTTGTGTTGCTGTGAGTTGTTCATTCTGGCTGATTTATTTCTGCTTGTTCTCTGTCCGAGGTTATGCTGAAGCGGACTGACAGGAGGCCAGGGCTTCGTGGGCTTCATGGATCCTTCTGTTTGCCGGCCGTCCAACTAGTTCCTGGCGAGTTCCTTCCATGACTGAGGAGCAAGGAATCTGCAGGAAGATGTGGCGTTCTGGGATGTTCTGTAGACTGTTTGATGACTCTCAAGGATGATGTCTGGGATTGTTCCTACCAAGGCAGTGCTGCTTGGAAATCCGGAGGGTGTTGAGGACTTCTGGATGACTCTGAGGGATATAATCTGGAGCATGTCCTACTATGACTTTGTTTTGGAAAAGGGAATGGAACATTGACTTGTCATTTGTATTCTGTTTGCTGGGATTCTGCTCTTTGCCATTTGGATGTTATTTGAGCCATCATATTGTTGCAACCACTGGACTCTATGTGTATGGTTGTTCAGCTGCAACATTTCTGTCTTTGCATGTTTGACATTTCTTTGTTATGCTTTGTTATTTTGTTATTGGTAGTATGGCCAAAGCAGATGGCCACCCCACTGTGTCTGGTCTGCTTGAGGTTTCTTCCTGTAATCAAATAACACCTGAGGGAGTTTTTCCTTACCACTGTTGCCAATGTGCATCCTCAGGGGGCGGGTAAGGTTACACCTTACTCTTGTGAAGCCCCTTGGGGCAACTTATGTTGTGATTTGGCACTGTATAAATAAATTTAATTGAACTGACTTAAGATGATGCAGGTTTTCATAACTACTGATCAACTCAGCAGGTGAGTTCAGAGATGACAACGACTTTCAGTTGAGGGGATGAGGTCATCAATAAAATCACCTGCTCAGGTGACTGGATGTCAGGAAAACCTGCAATATCTTGGCCCTTCATGGCACACTATTGCCCACCCCTGATGGGTGAATGGATAGATAGATAGATAGATAGATAGCTAGATAGATAAAATAATGAATGCTGTCATCCTGCAGAAGTATGTCCTATATAGCCTTGAGGCCCATTGGCTCATTTTTGGATTCTGTAAGGTGGATTGATGATTGATTCGGAGCAGGTGCAGTGGTCAGTAAGTGAGACAAATTGATCCCAAACAAATATGTACTAATTCAGAGAAGCAAACGGTTAAGGGGGTAGCTCATCTGCGATTATTGGAATGCGATAAATTTGCAAGCTGATTTTTCGCAATTTTTTCATATGTTTTTTTCAACAAGCACTTTAGTTGCTTAGCAATATCGTCACTGAGGTTGCCGTCTTGCTGTGTGCATTCATCAATTTGTTTATCACTGAGAAATGTTCGAGCCTGTACCCTTCATTCTCTGTACAGGTTTAGATTAAGAATGGAAAAAAAAGAATGCTCACATGAATTAGTCTGTTTTGCATGGTGTGGGTACAGATGTCATCGATCTTCTCATCTCACTCTTGGAAAGAGAGCATAAAACATTATAATATAAATATTATATCTGACCTGAATGGCGGTGTGTTTATCACTACATCAGTCAGGTCCTTGACAGTGAGCTCATGTTAATATTGACTAATTAATGAGTAGTGTTATTTTCTCCCGTCACGACTAATCCATTCTGCTTTGCTCACATTCAGAAAAGCACATACTGTACCTTTCATAAAGTGTGCCCTCTTGGTCTCCTGTAAAGCTTCAAATCATAAGCTCAAAGTAATAAAAAAAGACTATTCTTTCTTTAAAATTTTGCTGGTAATTTCAACCTTTTCTTGTGTCATGGAGGTTAGTTTTGATTAAGAGTGCAATATTTCAGTTTGAATCAGTACTGCAAATAAAATATTCTTAAGACCCTTATTCATATTATATCCTTAAAAGGCGCAGTCACACTATGACGTTTACCTTAGTGTGTGGTGGACGCAGGCCAAGGTCTAGAACAAAGCTCAAACGCAGCACGCCGTTCCACAACATGGTGCTAGCGGAGGCGGCCGTTTGCCAGTGCTCCATTAGAACAAGCGGGACTTTTGCCAACGTGGCAACGTGCGGGAGAGGGGTTCGACACGCCACTGTCCAGTGATTCTGAGCAGGCCCTTTCATCAGCGGAGGATAGTGGAGCCCAGCGGTGGCTAGCGGAGGCGAGTGTACACCGACATTTACAAACATGTTCGTCTGTTGGCCCAAACGTCTAGGTGTGACTGCGCCAAAAGTAGGGTGGAGAAAGCTGCTTAGATCTGTGGTATTGGGCTTGAAGTCCTCCTGACATTCTCCTTTGCTTTCATTTGGGAGACAGATATCATCCCAAAAGCCTGGGAGAAAGGACATGAGAGACCACTGGACTAAACAATCATATAAGTAATTGATAAATTGATCTATAATGAACATAATTAAGCCCGCCGACAAAAGTCGTGAGGTTATTAAGCCCGCCAACGAAAGTCGTGGGGTTATTGTTTTCACCTCCGTGTGTCTGTCCGTCCATCCGTCTGTCTGTTAACAAAATATCTGGAGAATGCCTCGGAGGATTTCAACCAAATTAGGCACACAAGTTGACTTTCACCCAAGGATGAACCCATTAACTTTTGAGCAGCCAGGGAAAATGTGCCTCAAGGTTGAACTCTTCTGGGATTCAACATCTTACTCAGCAACGCTTCGACACTGAGCCACCAACATAGGCTTGTGTAGAATACAGAGTCTAAACCTATGATTCTTAGTGGAGAATTCTCCTGACCTGGTTTCAAAATCTGGCAGCTTTATCTACACTGTAAAAAAATCTGTTGTTTTTAAGGAAAAAAACTGGCAGCTGTTTTTGCCAGAATAATTCTGTAAAAAATGCAGTAAAATATATATAAATACTTTACAGAAAATACTCGAAATTTTACAGTATAAAACTATTGTAATTTGCGAAAAATTTATTAAAACATTATGGGATAGAGAGAGCCCTTGAACCAAAGGTATTCTGTTTTGGAAATAAATACACTAACTGCTTGCGCAACCATTCTGTCAAGTGGTGAGAATTACTGCAGAATCCATTTTATCCTATTGATATATAGCCTACTCAATTCTAAACAGACATGATTTTTTTCAGAACTCCTCATGTTAACATACTTTGTACAAATATAGTAAAAATATGTTAATATGGCAATATGACACAGTTCATTATATTTTCAGAGTAGTTTCTGTAATGCAACAGTACAGTGGTGCAAACAGTAAACATGCTTGCTGTCCCAGGTTCAAGACTTCCTAAGGCCTGTTCTCCTTTTATAGTTGGATTTGTGTTAGAAAAACCATATCAACATGTGTATTCCATGCCAAACCTGCTGTGGTGGCCCTGAGCCAAATGGGAGCAGTACAACAAAATCTCCCTGAATGGAATTAAATGTACAATACGTAACAACTGTATTTAAATTATACAGAAATAATTAGTTTAAAAACAGCATGATAATGTTAATTCAGCAAAAAAAGCTGTTGCATTTACTCCTTTAAAAAGTAAATCTTTTGTAAATTACAACAACATTATGCTGTAAAAATTGCAGGTTGTTCTGTAAACGTATTTACGTATTCTTACTGAATTTTTTACAGAATTACTCTGGAAACCGCAACTGCCAGTTTTTTCCAGCTGGATCGAGATGCTTTGTTGGAAAATTGGTCTCTTTGTACTGTAAAAAAACAAAAACAAAAAAAAAACTTTTAGCCTCAAAGTAAAAGTGCAAGAATTCAGTCTCAAATTTGACAGATTTTCTCACCCCAGCAAAGAAGCATGCTACACACGAGGAAAGTCCATCAGATAAAAAGGGTATACAAACTAAGAACTAACCCAAAGACATTGTTATGGAATGCTTCAAATTAACAACAATGCAATGCCTTTAGCTCCACTGATGGAAAGTTTTGGTGTTTTATTTTATGTGCATCCACCGTGGTGCATTAAGTTAATTCCGTGTTAGAACTTGGCCTTTTGGTGGGTGCAGATGCAGTAAACGAGCTTTGTTGTGTAATTTGTAGTCATTTATTTACCACCCTAGGCTGTAAGTCACATGGACTACATCTGGCCATCATGTAATGTAACACCTAAATACAACAAGTACGGTATTTCAACAAATTTTCTGAATAACTCTCCACTTCTGAGGGTATAATATATCCCTGAATTAAACAACTAAAAGAAAAATCCGCTTTGGGAGCCATGGCTGGTGGCATGGTGGTTGAGCAGGTTGTTGGTGCATGAAGAGGTCAGTGGATCATTTCCTGGCTACTTCTGCATTTCATGGTGTCCTTTAGCAAGAGATTAAACACAAAGTTGATCCCATTTCCCCAACACCAGTGCCCAAAATTGAGGGGTGGATTTTAGTGATTTTCTTTCCTCGTATTTATGCTCTATTATCCTGTTGTTGCCATCTCACACCCACTGGAGGACTCTTTCTCCAACACTCGGAGGTCAAACTTGCCATCCGGAAGCGTCACTTCACCTCTGCTGAATGACAGTGAGGGGAAGACGGGATGCATTATACATGACTTACAGGCTAGCAGCCAGCACATCACATGGCACCCATTTTGCTGAGAAGAGCCTGCAGACTTCTACTAAAGCATGCAAAGTGAAGACCGCGTCGAGAAGAGAGCTGAGATGATGAGTGCCGCAGGGCAAAGTGTTTGAGGAACTGGAGGGAAGGACAACAAGAAAAGAGGCATGATTGTTCAAATATTCAGGAAAATAAAATACCAAGCAGGGATGAGAGCATGGCTCTGTGTGTGTGTGTCCGCAGGTACGACATTACTTTTAACAGAAAAATTACACTTTGCATATCAAATACTTAGCCCTTCTGAATGTGAATTTGTTTTTAGTCCAGCCATTCATAGAGGATGACAGCTTGGATTCACTGTAGCTACGACAGATTCCACTGATGACCAAGATGGAATTTCTGAAATAGCCCATGCAGCTTAATCCACTTCTCAATAAATGGTGATGCATACAGTATGTTACAAATAAAATTTTAGAAGTATATGCACTGTTGTTTCCAGCAATTAGGAATCAACTCACCTACTCCCCGTCCTGCTGCACGCAAAACCGCACCCACTTAGTGTGTTATAGCCCGTTCACACTCTGATGATTGGCCTGGCGTTTGCTGATGGTGAGTGAAAAGGTGATTGACGTCGACCAGCGCTGAGGTCTGCGAGACTCTGTAGAGGCTGGGTCGATGTCAGTCGGGCGGCGCTGGTGTTCGTCGTGGTCCCGGAAAACTCCCGACGACGTTCATGCCTGAACGTCGTCGGGAGTTTGGCTCCGCTGCCACTCTGACACCTCCGCTAGTGCTCCATTACTGCCCCATTCGCCTCGGCCGGCCTCCGCTGGCCAATGTCGGAGGTCATTCGGTTCCTGGAGGCCGGAGAGGGTGGACAGCACAACAGCCTAACAGCTGGGACAGGAGTGAAAGCTTGAGGTCCTTGAAGTGGTGTGTGACGAGGTCACAGAGTTGCGTGGAGTTTGCGTGGGTTGCGTCGCGAGGCATCTCGGGCATTGAGTAGACAATTGGCTCCGCCGGGCTGCGCTGCTGCTCCGCGGAGTGCGCTGCCGGTGTGTGCCTGCCCTCCGACGGCAACAGTTGAACTGCATCATGGTGGGTCGGTGGACCGTTGCCGGGCTGAGCTATGTCGCCCTGTATTGAAAACAGGATATTTGGACGCCTGGAGCAAACCTTCTCTGGTGTTTCACAGAGATTTTTGAGAATCTACTACATCGGCCAGTGTCAGCCACGTCACGTCATAGTGCGAATGGGCCCTTACTCTTTTGAGCAAACTCTGGCTGGACCACATGGATAAACATCCAGTCGCCAGGCACCAACAAACTCCCATCCCAGGTCCGGCTCAGGAAAGCCCCCTGCCCCCAATCATCCAAATCCAGGCAAAACAAGTTTTGGTGAATAAATAGGGTTTTTAGACAGAGGTGGGGGGTTGAGACACCATCTTTTTCCCACCTATAAATCTGTCCTTTCATCAATGCCGCAGAGACTCAAAGATTGTCCTCACCTCTCCTCAATTGAAACTAAGCACAATATCAACTCACACCTGACCTCAAGTGGCCTCCGGTGACCAGCGACTCTTAACTACTTTCATTAACATCACTGTAACATCAGTTACCGCACAGAAGATACATATTTGAGCCTCAATACTCCAACTAGAACTGATGAAGGTTTTCTGGATGAAGAGCAAAATGCCTTCAAGGAACTAAACAAGCCCAGTTGACCTAACTCATCTTACTTAGATACCATGGCCTGGATGACTGAGAATCTCCACAGACAGGATAGAGTTAAGACGATCTGAAATGCCATAAAAGCTTATTTTTTCACCAAACCTACGATTTTGGGCACTATCTTATTCCTGCCTGTCAGATGAGCTTTACATAAGCAGGTTCACAATGCATATACACTCTGCCTACTGTACCTGCAATGGTGCAATATTAATATGACAGGATATGATGGCCACTGTAAACAAAGAAAAAAAAAAGAGCAAGAGGAGGGAGAAAAACATTTATCAGAGAGCTGTCTCTCCTTTCCTCCCTCCCATCCCCTCTCCCCCAATCTCAGAAACAGTCGACATTATATGCGTAAAATACAGAACGTAAGTGAAGTAAAAACAACCGTTAAACAAAACAATAGTGACACTTATGGCAAAAATAAAACACAACTGCTTCACTTCAGGGAGCTTTGGTGGATGCTGTCCACTGGTTGGCACTAAGCTGTTAATCCACTAGACATGCTTTCACTTAGGCCTACTTCCTCCATACCACAACACTATGCACCTGGTGCAGTCCAGTTAAAAAGGGAGGACAGGTGCCACTCTGATTGGATGTTATGTTTGGACTACAATTCGCCCATGCCTAATGAGCACAGTCAATCAAACTCCTTTGCGTCCAATGGCTGGGTTTGCGCTGGTATTTCCCACCGCTTGAACAGCAAAGTGTGCTCGGACACACCTCAAATGGCCTTGCGAACTCTGCGCAACTCGTTTTTTCATCCACTATCAAAAAACGCCGTTTGAGAACAACTCACAATTGCTAGTTCACTGAACTTAAAGTCTTAAGTTGGTCAAACGTAGTTGAGAAGATTGAAAATGTTTGTGCAGGAAGTTGCCTTCAGTTTTATCAACTTTCTTCTTTTTTACAGTGCATGCACGTGTCACAGCAGGCCTCCACGTGTAAGCATATTAGAAATGTTGATTTGTTAGAGGGTCCAAGAAAAACCTGCATAATGAAAGTCTAAAGTGACTGGGAGATGTTCAAGTCACGTCTGTGTCACCGGCACCAGCTGTGCGGCAAACACAAACACACTTGTCTGACAGAGAAAGTACACATATCCATATTCTCAAGCACGAATATGCAAAAGCACACAAAATTCTTAGCATGTAGATCAAGTATAAAGACCCTTAAAATCAGGGGATAAAGGATGAGTCTCTTGTTATGGCCCGTGAGGTTCATTTCATCAACAAAAATGGGATCAAGTGGCACTAAAGCTGAGATTGTTGTTTTGTCTCTGCACAGTGTGTGCAGAAAATTAAAAAAAAATCATTTATTTTTAAGCATCTCGAGCCAGAAGGATATGGCTGATAGGTAGCAGTCAGCATGCCTCATCCTTCAGTGCTTTTGAGAGATAGATCAGGAGTAGTCTTCCTCACAAATGCTTGTGACTGTGCACAAACATATTCCATCTTTAGTATGTCACTGATGGAGTGGTTGTCTGAATCCTGATGCTATTGATCTGCAGCGTTCCCTGATAGCTCTCCACATCGCCTCCACACAGTAAAACTAACAGCAATTGATTCTCTCCTTATCAGAGACACATTTCATTTACTAGAACAAAGCCGCTCGTGCGTTTGTTGTTGTGTTCACTGGACACGGCGACAGGAATAAATCCATCTCCGTGATAAAAAGTAAAATGGGGAGAGAATGAATCTATTACTACTTACTCCCTAAATTTCTCAGTTCGCCATCAAGTCAACACTGGTGTTCGTATTAAATACAAAAGTAGGATTTCAGAGGGAGATTTTAGAAGCTTCATTTTGAGTAAGCTGGTTCATCAAACCGGACTGTGATCAAGCCGCTCAAAGATTAATTGTGAGCTTCGTGACGAAGAACAGACGAAAGAGATGAATGCTTAAAAATGACAAGTGCAGGACGAAAAAGGGAAGACGGCACAAGTAACAACGTCATAGGAAATATGGAACACTATTAAATATTCAGGATGAAAATAAAACATTACTGTATTACAGCACAGTTACAGATCAGAAGCCGTGCATCTGATCTATTTGTTTGGGGGTTTTTTTTCTTTATTTGTGACATCCTGAAAACAGGTATATTTCTTTGTCTGCTGTAAGGCAACAGAAAAAGCTTGAGACCGTTACAAGATTACAGCTCATAAAAGACAACTCGAGTTTATTTAGGAATTCATTGCATTTACATATCAGTTGAGTGTTTTACTGTCATCTAATATGAAAATAATAATAATAATAGTGATAGATTTTATGGTTACACACTGACAAACAATACCTGTTTACCTATTAGGGCTTGCTCTTGGACGTGAGTGCAAAAGATGTTCATTTTTGTGCTATTTAACCTTTATTACCTGACCCAAAAATGTTAAAAAAAAGATACCCTACAATATTTAGCTTATGTTCTTTCCTATTTGATATTGAGATAATGCAGATATAGCAAACAGTAATCAAATTATATTACTTTCAAAGAATGAAACTTTGTTTAGATTACAGATTGTGATTCTTTAGCAGGCAATTAGGAAATAAATTTTGAAGTAAACTTCTAGTGGGGCAGATAGGCAAAACAATTGTGCATTTTATGACTAAAGCATTAAATTTCTACCACAGTTAGTACAAACAATAAGGATTATTTTCAGATGTGGAGGCAAGATGGATTTGACCAGTGAGGACCATGAGAGGTCAATGAAGGATTACACAGAGGTCAAAATTTAAAAATCCTCCTATCATATTGAAAAGTATACCATATTATGTATTGGATACTGTGACATATGACATATGATACCCCGTAATGTGATAACTAAGCATAGCAGATGGTGCAAACTATTCATTTTAAAAACCCTATTAGCTCAACCAGTAATTTGCATCAGTTTTTACCAAAATTGGAGCAACTTTAACTTTTGACCCCTATACAAATTGAAATTGACCGTTGTCACCATTTTTGCTGTTTTTACACCATAACTCCATAACATTCAGTCATAGATAGTCCAAACTATTTTGGAATCGTTATGGTCAGACAAATAATATGGTATAATTTTCAATATGATTGGAGGATTTTTAAATTTTGACCCCTGTGTAATCCTTCATTGACCTCTCATGGTCCTCAGAGGTCAAATCCAAGTTGCCCCCACATTTGAAAATAAAC
>OMMV01235300.1:0-20101 GCA_900302635.1 Chatrabus melanurus
TGATGAGTCTCGATTTTAGCTGCGACATTCAGATGGTAGGGTCAGAATTCGGTCTAAACATCATGAAAGCATGGAACCATCCTGCCTTGTATCAACGGTTCAGGCTGGTGGTGGTGGTGTAATGGTGTGGGGGATATTTTCTTGGTGCACATTGGGCCCCTTAGTACCAATTGAGCATCGTTTAAATGCCACAGCCTACCTGAGTATTGTTGCTGACCATGTCCATCCCTTTATGACCATAGTCTACCCATCTTCTGATGGCTACTTCCAGCAGGATAATGCACCATGTCACAAAGCTCAACTCATCTCAAACTGGTTTCTTGAACATGACAATGAGTTCACTGTACTCCAATGGCCTCCACAGTCACCAGATCTCAATCCAATAGAGCACTTTTGGGATGTGGTGGAACAGGAGATTCGCATCATGGATGTGCAGCAGACAAATCTGCAGCGACTGCGTGATGCTATCATGTCAATATGGACCAACATCTCTGAGGAATGTTTCCAACACCTTGTTGAATCTGTGCCACGAAGAATTAAGGCAGTTCTGAAGGCAAAAGGGGTCCAACCCAGTACTAGCAAGGTGTACTTAATAAAGTGGCCTGTGAGTGTATATAGATGACAGGGGAAAAATACATAAAAATAAGAATCTTTGCCAAGCTTATACTACTGTGCAGATATTAAGGCATATCAGTTACTTTGTCTCAAATGTTCAAACTAAATTTGATGCAATCAAAAATACAATTGCACACTGTGGTACTGGTAGCCAAGTATCAGGAATACCTCCTAAAAATGTTCTTGCCTGATTCACAGACAGTTAATGCTTCTCTCAGTGCTCAGTCTGCCACCAAACACACTTTGATCCTTTCTGTTGCCCACCAGGGTGTGCAGGAACATGCTACATTACAAACCCAGTGTGAGGGATTGTGATTATTTCCTCCACTCGGAGAGCAGGATTACAGGCTGCTTGCTGCTTTTGTACAAAAGAAAAACATCATGCACCGTGTCGGAGCCCCAGCGAACAACGGTCGATCCCCGGAAGCTCAGCTGTTCTTTGATGTGCTGCTGAGGCAGTGCAGGGCAAAGTAGATGAGCACAATCATTCATCTGTTCGAAAGGGACTATGAGGCCTCAGAGCCAGACAAGGGTCACTTAACGCTGACTGCAGACAGACAGGAGGAGGAGACATCTTCTCACCACACATTCACTCATGTGTCTGTTCACATTCACGGTGTCCCTATCTTGGCTGGATTGTTAATCCAGTTTTCTTTTTACTACACTTTCTTTTCCTTTGTATGTTAACCCTTAAATGACCTGTAGGTGTTTTTGAACACGCTCCGCTATATCGACCTCCCCAAAAGTAAAGGCTTATTTATAGTGGCCGAGAGAGGCCACAACATCCAAATTAAGACATCAGCAAAAGCAGATAACACTTACAAATGCAAAAAACATCTCCATTATTCAACAACAGGTAGTTGCATCAAAAAAATCTCTTGCAAATTGAGAAAATGCTTGCAAACAAAGAGAACACAATTGTAACCTACAGCTCATGCAACAGTTTCATTTGATAATGTGTTTGCTGCAAATTCACACAATGCACGCAAAAACACAGACGCATTTCAAAAGGCCACAACACAACAGACGTACGAACAACGCATAGGTGAGGACAACAGGACATGCATCTGTCTGTGAAAACATCTTTAGCGGTCACACATAATTGCAATTTGAAACCAAAAAAAACCCGAAAAAAAATCCACTTTCAGAAGTGAAAATGCCTAAACATTCAATCCATCCTGAACAACTGCTCACACTGGAGCAATGAGCAGCAGCTGGGGGAACAGCCATATTGCACCAAGATGCTTCAGATATTTTTTTAGCCTCTCAGCATGACGGAAGGAGGCTATTGTAATGGCCAGGTCTGTCTGTCTGTCTGTTTGTCTGTCTGCTGCGATATCGTCCAAACTCAAAGAGCAATTTCAATCAAACTTGGTCGATATGCTCAGTCAACTGTCCTCTCGCAACACGTCATGTCAAGGTCAACGGTCAAGGTCAAACCATTGTCTCTGAGCATTTTCTGCATAGACTTGCGCTCTTCAGAGACTAACAATTGTCTCAGACGTCTGATATCACTGGCATCATGTGATGACATTAAGTGAACTCGAAAAATTAGCTGGCGGTGGTGAGGCACTGCAGTCATCGGCGTGCCTTGTTTTTTGTTTGGTTCTTTTGTGCCCATTGCCATCAGACTCTGTGCTGGTTGACAGAACAAATAAATTGCTCCTGTTGCTCTTTGTTCTGCTCCAAAATCCGTCACACAAGTTCTCAGTCAAAATGTATCACAAACACACAAAGGAAAACATCAGCATTCGACTGAGTGGACATTTGTGTGCATAGAGATTTGGACTTTATGAGAAAGAACCTACAGGTCACCACCCAGTCAGACCTGTGGACCATCCTGTGCTCCTGAAAGCAGCCATCTATCTGCTGCAGCCAGGTGTTATGTTGTCAGCCCATTGGCCTGGTCCAGTTGCTGGGAACCTCAGCTAAGAATCACATTTTTACTGGATCAGGTTTGATAAAATGCACCATATAGCTGTAGTGATGCAGTTAACGCTCCCTCACCAAACATGAAACAGACCAAGAGATTTTCATTTGACAAAAAAAACTGGTGACATTTGGGGCATTATACTGTTCCTGATCACCAAGTTCGGGCTTTTTAAAAAGAATTTCTTCATAATAAAAAAATCTGGTATCTTGACAAAAACTAGTGGACATATGTTTGATAGAGACTCTTGAAAAATTGTAGAACTTGTTCTGGAAATATATCAGTGTATGTTGTCTACGTCGTATATTCAAACAACTTGAACTGTTTTTTCATTATTTTTGTGCTGCAGTACAACATTGGCCTTGGCAGACAAACACACACTTGTGGGTCCTCCTCTAGTTGTGTTTAATTATCACATCTTTAACACTGCAAGAGTTTGATAACTTTAATGACAACCTCAAAAGCTATTATCAGAATATTAATAAGAATGTGATGACATGCTTACATACAAAAGCTAATCTTTATTGACACGTTCTTTCATGAATTCAGACCATTAATATTCTCTTGGTCCTTTGCAGATGTAAGCTGTTTGATGGATGCTTCTCAAGTTTAATAGGTTTATTTGTGGTTGCATTAGACTAAACATTTCTCTTTGGAGATGGTCATTATGCCAGATGAGATCTTAAATTCCTGCCTGGTAAACTTTATCATTCTAAAATACTAGTATTCCACATTTGGCATCAACTACAAAGCTCATGTTTCACATACACTTCATTAGGTACACCTATTTGACTGAAAATGAAAATAAATACCTCATCATCCAATCGTGGTAGAGAATCAATGCATTTAGGCATGTACACATGGTCAAGAGCATCTGCTGAAGTTCACACCAAACATCAGAATGGGAAAGAAAAGTGATTTAAGTGGCTTTGACGTGAACAGTTGCTGGTTCCAGAGAGGTTGGTTTGAGTATTTCAGAAACTGCTGATCTACTGGGATTTTCACACACACCCATCTCTAGGATGTACAGAATAGTCAGAAAAAGAAGAAACATCCAATAAGCGGTGGTTCTGTGGGTGAAAATGCCTTGTTGATGTCAGAGGTCAGAGAAGAATGGCCAGACTGGTTTGAGATCACAGAAAGGCAACAGTAACTCAAATAACCACTCGTTACAACCAAAGTTATGCAAGAAGCCATCTCTGAATGCACAACATGTTGAACCTTAAAGCAGATGTGATGCAGCAGCAGAAGACCACAACGGGTGCCACTCCTATCAACTAAAGACAGGGAAATGAGGCTACAGTGCATACGGGCTCACCAAAATTGGATAATGGAAGATTAGAAAAAGTCACCTGGTCTGATGAGTCTCAATTTCCGCTGATATCATGTCAGTGTGGGCCAAAATCTCTGAGGAATGCTTCCAGCAACTTGTTAAATCTTGCTAAATATGCCACAAAGATTTAAAGCAGTTCTGATGGCAAATGGGTGTCCAGCCCAATACTTGCAAGGTGTACCTAATGAAGTGACCGTTATATTTTCAACTTTCGTGACCAACAGATAAAACATGCATATTTTTTTGGGTGTGCATCTCTTCCTTATAAAGCAATCAGATCTGATCTATATATATGGACTATAATACAATTCAGGAATTATTCAATTCTGTGTGGTTTGATTTGGTGCGATACAATGCAATCTGATACAGTTCTTTGTTTAATGTAGACGTTTCTTCATTCAGTCATTCATTTTCTGAACCCACTTAATCCAATTAAGGGTCACAGGGAGGCTGGAGTCTACTGTAGATGTTTATTTTCCATGTTAAATTAGAATAAGTTAAAATTGTTACTTACCTTCAAATACACATTTCACAAAAGACCAGGAACCTTCTTCAGGTTTTCACTACTGTGCTGCACCACATTGGCACTGCCTCTGCTTGTCTTTTGTTTGCCACTGGGGGCAGCACCACATACAGTAGCAGAAAGTGCAATGTAGAAGAAGCCCAGAAGAAGAAGTCAGCTGTTTTTAGCCTGTTAGCACACATGTGCTGAAATTCATGTGGGTATTTTTTTTTATGTTTGAACTCCACAGTTTTCTTCTTTGTTACGATTCATGCTTGTTGTGCAGCAGAGTTGAGGCAACAGTGCGACAGCCAGAAGTGAGATAGACGTGTAGCAGAATGGGAGTAAAAACAGGCATTTGGCAAACACTTAAATACATACATACATTTTCTATACCCGCTTACTTCAGTTAAGGGTCACGGGGGATGCTGGAGCGTATCCCAGTGGCCATTGGGCAATAGGCGGGGTACACCCTGGACAGGCCACCAGTCTATTGCAGGACCGACACACATAGACAGACAAACACATTCACACTCCCACCCTCACCTACGGTCAATTTAGAGTCTCCAGTTCACCTAACATGCATGTCTTTGGAAGTGGGAGGAAGCCGGAGCACCCGGAGGGAACCCACGCAAACACGGGGAGAACATGCAAACTCCACACAGAAAGAAACTGGGCATGGGTGGAATTGAACCTTCTTGCAGTGAATCAAGAGTGCTAACCACTGAGCCACCATGCTGCCAACCTGGGCGGGTTCAGAACGGGTAAGTTCTGACCCCGTGAGAATCTCACACTAAACTTTGAACATTTACATGAGTTTGAAGATGCTGAATTTGCAGCATAACAGCTTCACTGCACTGATTTGTAACATTAAAATCAGACCATTGACCAGTTCACTTTGGATTTAGATCAATCCAGTTGTCCAAGAATCGATGTACTCATATCATGTACTTTGAAACAGATTTCTGATTCATATCAGTGAATTATTACACCCCTAATATCTTTCCATCGTGGCCTTGTCAATCATCCATGGAATTATTATTAATTATACAACATAAGGCCTTTATCAAGCACATATTGTGATGCCTGAGCCAACCATTAGTCTTGTTTACATGTTCATAACACACTAAGCCATCTTATTGAAAAAATAAATTATAGTACAATGTAGTTACCTCCAATAACACAGTATTTCCTTCAGGGGACATGTTATACCCTATTTTTAGTGACATTTTACAGTTAGGTGAAGTTTTGTAAATATCCCCAAAGTCCCATAAATCTGTGACTGTGCATGTACAAATTCTCTTGCTGTAAGATAAATTTAGACTTAACCAGCTCATTTTAGCCTTAGGAAATTCATTCATTCATTCATTTTCTAAACCCGCTTACTCCAACGAAGGGTCACGGGGGGTGCTGGAGCCTATCCCAGCAGTCATTGGGTGAGAGGCAGAATACACCCTGGACAGGCCGCCAGTCCATCGCAGGGCCACATATAAACAGACAAACTCAGCCACACTCTCACTCACACCTACGGTCAATTTAGAGCCACCAATTCACCTAACCTGCATGTCTTTGGAAGTGGGAGGAAGCTGGAATCCACGCAAACACGGGGAGAACATGCAAACTTCACACAGAAAGGAACTAGGCACGGTATGAATTGAACCTTAGGAAATTCATTGTTAGGAAATTAAATATCCAGACAGGTGATGAATGAAAGAAAAAAAACAGCATGAGCTGTTTTAGTAAGGTTTGGGGCCACCGTGTGCCACCAGAACAATTTCAGTGCACTTTGGCTGGATTCTACACATTTCTGAAATGCTACTGGAGGGATAGAATGCCGTTCTTCCAAAAGGTATTCCTTCATTTGGTGTTTTGATGATGGTGGTGGAGAGCACTGTCAAGCACATTGGTCCAAAATCTCTTTTCAGTGTTCAACTGGGTTCAGATCTGGTGACTTACCATAGCATATGATTAACATAATTTTCATACTACTCAAAGCATTTATTGGCGATTCGTTCCTGCTGCACTGAGCAGGTATGTCAGTACAATAAGGAGCTGGGTTATCAATATGTAGACCTGGGTTTGATACCTGGTTTTGGCCTTGGACAAGATACTACATCCGCAATGTCCCAGTCCATCCAGCTGTAAATGGGTACCAACCTTGGCTGGGGAAGTAACCTGCGATGGACTGGCGTACCATCCTGGGGGGAGTTGCAAACTCTCATCCTCTTTACGCAATGGAAATTGGGGATAACCACCGGCACCAATGGGCCTCAAGGCCTATATAGGACTTATATATCACAGCATATGTATTGTTTTAGTGAGAATCGGTGAATGTAAAGAAAACTGCTTGTTCACAATAATTAATTAAAAGCAAGTCAATATCAAAACATAAGCAAGGAAGAAAGCAAGAGAATGTTACGTGGCTGGCCAATCAGTGCAAACTTTATTGATGAAATGTGATGCAGGCCGCCTGCCTGCTGTTGTTTCTTTTCTCCACAGGAAATCTAACAGGAATGCTCAGTGTCACTAATGCCCTCCACCACACCAAGAGAAAACACTGATCAATGCTCGGCAATCAGCAGATTGATCACACATGATATCATTGGCCAAATCGAGACAGATAATGCACCTCTGTTCCTTTCTCAACGTGCAACTGAGCCAACAGGTGGGGCTTTACATCCCTGATAATCACATCAGCATACTGTTTGATTTTACATCAGAATATATTAAAAATCATGGGAAAAAACATAATTATCATTTGTAATTATGACTCATTATGATATCTGACCAGCTGCCAAATGGGAACAAAAGATCAGCTGGTATTTCTGTGCCTGTCGAGTTACACCAAAGAACATTTAAAAAAAAAATGGTTTGACAATAATCACCAAAGCCAAGATAATTTAACAAAGTAATTTAATGATGATTGTATTTTCTTTTCCTCCCACCTCTTTCATTCTCCTCTCTGCGCTCCTGCTCTCAGCCACTCCTCATGGGCAGTAAGTACATGCGCCATGAACACATTTAATTTTCCCTGTTAGTCCGCAGCACGGCCAGAGGTGAGCTTTAATAAGGATCAATGGCACTTTATCTGGGATAGGACCCACTCCTGTGCATGCAAATCACAACACCAGCAATGGATTCAATTAAAAAGAGAACCTCCAACCACCAGCACTGGAAATTCAATTAAAGGATTTATGCAAAGGTTTGCTGCCTTTTTTCTGTATGTGTGTGTGTGTGTGTGTGTGTGTGTGTGTGTGTGTGTTGTCATTTCTGTTTATGTAATAAGCCTTTCATATCAAGAATCAATACATAATCTTGAGTCGGGCCATGGGGAGGGTTGTAGGTTTCCATCTCATATGCATTTTGGATATAATACAAGTACAGTTTTTCTATAACGAAGGTAGCAAGACATCACAGTGGATTCTCCGCACCTAGTGTGTTTGTAAGGCAGCATGTCTGAGGCTACTGCCATGTATTGTTTAAGTTATAGTCTGTGTATTGATTGGGAAGCATTTGGAGTATTCTTACTGATTCACAGTAAAACTAATTACAGCACACCCCCTGCCGCCTAGCAAAGAAACTAAAAGGCTGTGGCCCTGAGTGTGTAACCTGAGGTGTGTGTTTTAGCCTAATGAAATGGGATCTCAATAGACAATAATCCTTGTAACAAGATTGAAGGGGGACACCCATGTCAATATTAGTAAATGGGATTGCTGGCTTTCTGTGTATGTTTGTGCACATGTGCACACATGCATGCTTGTGTGTGTGTGCACAAGCTGTCATACCTGTATCAGAAGTGCTCCCTTGGTTTTCCATCACAGACACAGTGTTTTGGCTGCACCTCGGGGCTGTGGTTGGAGACCCGTCACATTTCCCACACTTCCACGGTTATAGGATGGAAGATCCATTGCAGTGCCTCAGACGTTTTTGATTAATCTGCCACCGATGTGCCAAGATGAGTTGTTCCAAGACAAAGATGTAAAAAATTTAAAAAAAGGAATACTGTGTTAACGGAAACAAGGTGCATTAACTAAAAGGTGCACAGCAAATATCTGGTCAGTTAATAAAGAGAAGCACAGACATTAGCTCAAGTGTTGCTTGAAATTCCCATAATCCTGCCACAGGAGCGCTCCCACACATATGGAGACACTTTAATGAACAGAAATGGCAAAGGTTTGTGTCACCCCTGTAGTTTTGAGGGTGTGTTAAGACTATACTGTATGTATAAACACAAGGTGAGACAATGCAGATGAAAGCATGAGTATGTACACAAAAGGACCATGAAAATAGAAATATTTGTGCAATATGGAGAAGTAACAACGGTTGCAATAAATCCCAAAAAAATTGTTGACATTGTATTCTGGTATTATCACATTAGAGTATATTACACTGTACTAGTATAGCTGTTTCAAAAATGTTGCTCATGTTTGTGTCCATTGTCTTACATTCATCTCAGTAGGCATAGCCGACCCTCCCTCTATGCTGAATACGCAAATGTGTAGGGCCCCCAGCCAGGGGGGGACCCCAGGTTTGTGTCATTGTTTCTTTCATTGCAAGAAATTGATTAAGATATTTTTACTCAGTGCCGCCGCTTCCACCACGCACATTATGCGCTATTCATACAACAGCAAAATAGCCGAATGAGTGATCATCATAATAATTAGGGCTGCGCGATTAATCACATCGCAATCGAGCCTGTGTGACTATATACACTTACATAGGCTGCGATTTCGGAAAAAAAAACCTTCACACACTGCACCCTGCCATTAAAATGCAATTCTCAAGTGCTACAATAAGGGCATCCATTGATACCACACAGCATCATTCACAAACTCAAGGTCAATTTACCCTTTCCTTAACAAACACCCAGTCCATGCAAGCATTGAACAAAGTAGGACCCAGAACAGATTGATGAACACCACAATTCACTGGGAAAAAGTCAAGTCTCCACTCTGTATAGCATTCACAGTGACCGTGTATACACTGGCTATGATTCAGGAACTTGATTTGTAAAAAAATCAACATAGGCCACAAATAAACAGCGCTGATATTCACACAACGTTTTAGTGAGTATTCGCAAAGCTGCGATGCGGTTGATTTGGTTGACTTGTTGTGCATGGAATGAGTCTGCTTGGTATCTAGACAAAACACCACATATTGGTAGTTTATTATGGGGAATACATGCCTGATCATTATTATTGATTTGTACCTATTGGTAAAATTGGCCACATTTTTGCAAATTGCATTCTCTTGCAATGTTATGAACAGCTTATAAATTGATTCAGGAACAGACTGGAATCTAAATCAGTACCCAAATTGAACCAACTCTCAGATCAGGTCAAGTCAGGTCTGGGAGCCACGCTTTGCCCCATCCACCACACCACAGAACCGCCCCAGGTCCTAGGTGGCAAGCACACAGGTAGACAACCGGTCCTCCCCCACCTCTCGAAAGTCACTATCTATCTGCCACAGCCAGGTGAACCACAGCTGTCTCCCTGGCCTTCTCCAGCTGCTGGGGTCCTCAACACTGAGGCACCTGTGTGTTGGATCATGCCCAAAGAAACACGCCACATAACCAAAATGTCATAGCTGGCATTCCCTCACAATGCAAGTGGTACCTCCTCATCAAGCTCTCAAAGTAATCATTCTTTTGACACAAAGTCAGCCCAGTGGTACCCAAGGCTCCTCCAAAGAGACAAAGAACCAAAGACATCATCTTTGGTCACTCGTTAGCATCCAAGTCCCACAACCATACAGTAAGACAGAAAGAACCAGGACCCGAAATACTTGGACCTTTGTTCTTCTGCAAAGATATCGGCATTGCCAAACAGCTCTGTCCAGTGACCTCAAGACTCCAACCACTTCTTGCTTGGATTATTCCCACCTTGACATAAAATTTCAAGGAAATCTGTGTGGAAAATTTTCAGTCATATTGTTCAGACAGACAATGAAAACATCTCCTTTTACCTTTGTTGGGAAAGGTAACGAAATCATCAACATTATGTTTTTGTAAAAGCATGGAATAGTTTACCCAAAAAAAATCTGTTTTAAAGGTAAAATGTAGTCACAAAAGCTATGTACTTTAGTATATAATGCTTAGCAGTCCTTATTATAGGTTATTAGATATTTAGGAGCTTTTCATTATTTTTGCAGAATGTTTGCTTTATGAACTTTGTTCATCATGCCTAAGAAATTTGCACAGTACTGTATGTTTGCACTGTGGCAAGTCATATTTAATTCAAATAGGCATTAAGCATTAATTAGGTACCCCACCACACCATAGAGTGACAACACTGAGTGCTCTATCTTACATCCCATCAGCAATCTCAGCGAGGAGAGGGACGTGATGCGGAGCAAAAGCAGACTAAAATTACTGTCTGTATGAAAAGTGAAACTAGACAGCCTATTCACATCCTGACCTGGCTATAAATAGTGCATCACACACAGCTAATGTGGTGGATTAGTAGCAGGAAGCAGACAGACAGTCATCACAGCCCTTGTCTTCCTTAGCTCACCAGGACCCGGATCCCAGCAGACGTCACCTTATCTACCAAATCAGTATCAGCCAGGGGCCTCGTCCATTCACAAAAGCAGCTTCATACAAAGACAACGCCATTGTGTCATTCACAAAGTAAGAAAAGGGTCCTGTTTCAGTAGTTGATATTCTGTCAGGATGTTACTCCCCCTTTCGTCTTCGGTGCACCATATAAAGTAAGTGTGTAACACTATCCACACCTCAGGGCCTGTCTTCATATTTATATAGTGGTTGGTGGTAAAGGATCAGTGCTAAAGTGCTCATTTTTCTTCCGATTCAATCACATAATGCTCACAAAAGCTCTGTCTCATCCGATGAGGTCTGATTGACGGATGTGTCTCTAAAGTGTTTGTCTCCACCCTCAAGCAATGTATTTAAAACACACATAAGTGCTGATGGCATTCACACCATACAGGAATCTCATTCAATTTGGGAAGCAAGAAAAAAATTTTTTTATTACAAGCTTAAATTGCAGCCATGTGAGGTAGTTTGTCTTTTTCGCCAGCTGTTTAGAAGATGTAGTGTAGTGCAAGAAGCAGTGACACATCTGCATAAAAACTGTAACTGCTGTTTTGTTTCACCCGAAACAGTGAGTACAGCAGCCTGCTGCTTCATCCCGCTAACAGCAGACTGCTAGCAGAAACTCCCTCACCTTTCCCTTTCTCCTAATCACCAATTAGGACTCCATTAGTCTGGCTTGGCAGCTCATTTGCTCTGGAGGCGGCTGAGGAGGCCCGGTGTATGGGACCTCTGCCCACTGCGTTCCACCCCAGCGGCCACGGTACTGCAAGGCTGTCATGGCAACGCTGCCACCACGTCTCCCTGATTCACATGTCCCTTTCCTCCTTTCTCACCACTCTCTGCGTACCGGTGCATTGCCGGGAAATCTTCTTCGTCTGGCAGCCTACCTCTAAGGATGCAGGGAGTAGAATGGTGGGTGGGTGTGGGTGGTAGAGTGGGCGGGTGATGTGGGGGGGCACTTGGAGGACAGTCAATGCAAGTTTGTGGAGCCACTTGTTAGGCACTTCATTAAATGTCCGTCCCGCTGGTGAGCGGGTGAGGTGGGACCCCTTATTAGCCGTGCAGGGCAACATCCTTCAAGAGCTGGGAGATGGCTCGGAGCTGCACTGCCAGCTGTCTAAGAAGCCTTGTGGGGAATGGAGGAAACAGCCAGAGGTAGAGGAATGGCAGGGAGCTGAGGAAGGAGTTTGATGAGGGAGGGAGCAGGGACCGAGTCACTTTCAAAGCACTAAACAGCCCCTGAGAAACACTGAAATTACCCCACTGGTGCGCAAGACAAGGCCCAAAGCTCTCAGGAACTTGTTAAAGCCACTAGCTCCCTCTCCCCCCTCGTTGCCGTTCTCCTGGTTAATGTCACACCAGAGAGGCCTGGTCAAAAGTTCAGCACGTGCATATGTAAAAAGGTAGGAGGGTGCCAAAGGCGGTGGAAAGAACGGGATGATGAGGACACAGAATGCTATTGACCTGCCTATATACGTGCGCCGCATAACGTAATGTACCGTATGATGATGAAACTCAGGTACACATCAACTTTAACGTAAATAATAACACATTGAAACCAGACATCCTGGTATTTTTTTAAGATAGGTGTTACTCCCTTCTATCCTATTGTATTTATCAGGCTCATATTAAAGAGTTAAAAGCTTTAGAAGTATATTAAAAAAATCAGAGAGTTTGCACTCACAATGGAGGTACATGATGAGAATCCACTTATGTTTTGAGTGAAATTGGTAACTTGGCAATTTTGGATGGTTTGTTTACAGATTATTCAAAAACTAGGAACATGAAAGACAAATACCAACAAATACATAACCTCCTTGGCAGAGGTAACAATAAAATTGTGTTGATCTGGTATGGTTGTGAGACTTGGATGCTAACCAGTGACCTAAGGTGAAGACTAGATGTCTTTGGTACTAGGTCTCTTTTGAGGATCCTTGGATACTGCTGGAGTAACTTTATGTTAACCGGACATTTATTTAGGGAGACTCACATGAGGAGTATCACTTGCATTGTGAGGGAGCATCAGATACGACATTTTGGCCATGTGGGGCGTTTCACTGGGCATGATCCAGCACACAGGTGCCTCAGTGTTGATGACCCCAGCAGCTGGAGAAGGCCAAGGGGATGTGTACGTTACACCTGGCTAAAACAGATAAATGGTTAATTTCAAGAGGTGGGGATGGACTGGTTGTCTGTCTGGGTGGTAGAACACAAGGCGATTCCGTGATGTGATGGATGCCACAACAAGTGGCACCAGCGCATGCTTCCAGACCTGACCTGATGTAAATGAAGTCCAAGACATATTTAGTGACATGGAATTGTTCGTGCATCCATCCCCTGACTTGTCTAAAGAAAACTGGCTGTAAAATTGATGGTCTGTATAAAAAAAACTCCATATTTAGTTTGTCCAATCACTTATGGGCTCTGAAAATGGAAGGTCTTTGTATTCAAATGGCTGTAATTTCTAAATGGTGATTTTTGTTAAACCCCTTTAATTGAAGCTAAAAGTTTACACTGCAAACACATTTTGATTGTTTCATCTCAACTCCATTGCCCACTGTCCAACTACTTATGGAATTGAATGTATGTTGGAGATTTGGCAGCTTCAGCTTCATGACGTGTTTTATGAGGGCCATTTTTCAATAATAATAATAATAATTAGCTTATACTAATAATGTCCCTGAAACTGGAGACAGAGACATTTAACATATTTATGATTTAACCCCTTAAAACCTCTTAAAAAGTGTCCTGTGGACTGGCCCAGTACCCTGTAAGTAGCATTTGTGATGTTTTATAATCATAATTTCTTAACAAAATTGTGACATACAGCGTCGATATTTATGGAATGGTTACCATCTCCAGAACAAATGGAGCCCAAGCATGACATTTTCTGATGTCGCACAAAAACACTTCTTCTGGGCTAAAATGCATCTGCCTCATTTCCCAATGATGTCACTTCAAGAAGGGCTTCAAACTTTAATGTCCTTTGCTGTAATTTCAAAGTAGATTAGCAGAGGATTTGATCGATGGGCTGGTTGCACGATCAGCTTTTGTTCATCCATTGCAACAGGCACGTTTTCCCATGCGTAAAATATGCATCAAATGACAGTCCCTTCGACAAACAGCTGTCTGGGAATAAGGTGAAGTTGATAACACTCCTGTTCACTGTCATTTTATTTACTTTTTGCATTGTCTGAAAAAATTATGTGAATTTGCACTTGTTTTTACGCAGTATTTTTCATGCAAAATTCTGTTTTGGCACAAAATGAGAAAAATGTCTGTTTTGTGCCAAAGCAGGGATAACAATAGTGCCAAATGGAAGATTTTTTTATTCACTTTCTTCAATAATTTCAAATAGCATTTACATATTTAGCAACATCACAAAAGGTAATGAGCTAATCAGCTATCTTGTTGTGTTCCCAAATCTACCATTTTGAAAAAGGTACAACTTAAAATAAAATCCCATGTTTGCCTAAATATTTTAGTATTTGTCATCATTGTTGTACCTGACAATATACAACTTAAAGTCAATTGAACTTAATTAAACGTCAGCTCATTTTCCTGAATTTCAAAATGGTTTCTGACAGTCGGTGGAAAGTACATGACTCCGTTATTGCTTTTAGGTGTGCCCTTCAGTCAGAAATTACTCAAAAATACCCACAGGTCACAAGGGGATAAACATTCAATTTAAGGAAGCAACAGTCAAGACTATGGCCCAATCCCAATGTCCCCCCGAAGCCCTGACCCCTGACAGACTTAAATGATATCACCTGAAAAGTTATTGACTGCAAGAAGCTGCAAGGGTTGAAAATGGTATACATAGGAATGGGACATCTTACATTACCTGAACGATTTCATGTTGCTGTGCACTCAAAAATAAATAAATAAAAAATAGGCCTACTTATAAGATTTATGCAATTTAATTGCATATAAAATTTTCATCCATTTGGATAGCTGTTTTAACAAACTAATAAACTTAATGTGAGGCATATTAATCAGTTAAACTGGTTCATATGAATTTGAAACAAACTGATTTGTGACAAATACATAAATCTGGTTGTTGTGTATTTAAAACACATTAATTTCAATTCAATTTATTTATATAGCGCCAAATCACAACATAGTCACCCCAAGGCTCTTCACAGGGTAAGGTCTAATCTTACCAACCCCCTGAGCAAGTACACTGGCAACAGTGGTAAGGAAAAACACCCTGGATGTTTTATGAGTAGAGGAAGAAACCTCAAACAAACCAGACTCAGAAGGGTGACCATCTGCTTTGGCCAAACTACCAATGACAATAAATAAGACAATGCACAGCAGTAAAATTGACAAACATGCAAAGACAGGAGAAGTTAATGTCCATGAGCCCATGTGGCCCAGCGGTCACCGACGACTGAACCGAAACCATGTGGTAGGAGCTGGTATCCACGATGTGGAATGCAGCCAAGACACTGCCGGGGGACGGGGGGTCCACAATCAGACAGTTGGGGCCATCACACAGTAACACACACGAGTAACATTTTAAAACAACAACAGAATAGCAGACAGGATGCTAACGTGATCGCCAACAACTTACTCCTGCCTTGCCCAACATTCCCAGAATTTAGATGCTGTGAGACTGTGGCCAGCTCTACTAGCAATGTAAATTGCTGCTTCCAGTACCATTGAGTTTATTAGTAGCCTACTATTATATAAGTCTCATTCTTTCCAGTTTATTTTATGCTTTACTGTCATATAAACCTCACATAACAGTTTGTTAATTTGTTTATATTAAAAATATAATCCAAATACATGAAAATCATGTATCAAAATACATCTTGGTAGTTGGCCTTTTTTGAGTGTGGGGTTGGGTCCTTTGATTTATATATTTTATTCATTTTTGTTACTTTCTTCATGACAAAAGCATCTCAGGGGCCGACTGCCTGAGCTGAACATGTTCTGGGCTCTTGCCTTACAGAGGGGATGAGAGATAATTATCAAATAATTAATTTACTCTTTTATGTCAACGCAGCATCAGTAATCAAAAATTCAAATAACGGATTGATGGAAAAACTGTGTACATAGCTATGCTTACATCCCCCTGATTTCATGCTTTTTATAACATTTTTAATCCTTGTTGATGTTGATTTTGTAAATTTAGCCATACCTGTGCACCCAATATGCCAGATTTTCTTCATTATTTTCATCATAGTCGTTTAGCTTCTTTACATTTCTGGCCTTGCCCAGGTCACCCTGTGTTTAATGTCACAACACTATGAACTATGGATAATTCCCTTAGGCAAAGTCTGCTGAAATGCCGACTTATAGAAAGTGGGCACTTGAAGATTTGTCAGTGGGGAGCCCTAAACTCTCACGCACTTAGTGGGAACATGCATCAAAGTCAGCGAGTCCGTGAGGGCGGACATTGGGATTGGGTCTCTCAGTACACAACCTGGTACAACCCAAGTGTCAGCTCTATTTTTTGCCAGATGATGGCCATGAGCTACACATTTTGTTGTTTGCAACTTGCCAGAGCATAGAGAAGAAAAGATCTTCCCATTGGAGAGAGTAATGTGGCATAACAGAGGGAGTAATGTGGCACAGACATTTCCTAAGATTTTCTTGTATGTATGCAAATTGTTTTTACCCATCACCAGGTTACTCCAGGAAATGCCCTTCTAGTTTTTACATGAAATTCAAACAAAATCAAGTTATTCTTCTTTTCACAATGTTTATATTACTTATATTACTTACCATTATGATTCATGTATGCAACTGCAATGATCTTCTTAAATGTGTCAAGGGTATGTGAAGAGATCAGATGCAAAACCCTGTAAACGCAACGTCCATGAAAAATGAGATAATGATTGCACGTGAATGACTACAGTGTATAGTATCTGATAAACAAATACATTTTGCTGTAAAACCCTGTTAGTCCTACAATAAATTCAAGTCAAAATGTGGTTTGTTTGCAGAGCCATGTAAACACCATCGGAGTTTGTGTGCAAAACCACGTAGCCTGCAGAGCACCAATCACTGGTGTGTATCCAGCTCACATGATGCACAAGATGATGGCGCCCAAGATCACTGTATTTGCACTCTGAATTTTTTCCCCCCGATTTACTGATGTTAATCATGGAACTAGCCGATGAAATTGAAGAACCTGTTGTAGTATCACCAACAAGGAAGCGTAAAAAAGATAGCCAGGCCAATCTGCCCATGCCAGAGCCAAGCAGCTCGATACAGTGGGATGGATTGATACCTCATTTAGCATGCCAACATAAGAATGCACTGTGCACTGCCAGATGTCACGCAATCATTGTTCACTGTAAAATGCTTAAGTTTCCAACATGTCTTCACTGATTCCACAACAGTTCAAAATGACTAGTTTTCCAGAGACGGACTTACTGGGCTTTGCAAACAAACCAAAGGTGGACATACTGGGTTTTACAGAAAAATCAATTAAAATTTACAGTTTTGAAAAAAAGTAGATTTTTGACATTTTGTTGCTTTATTCAATGCATAATAACCATTTCATAACAAGAAAAGAGAAGTTAGTGAAGTGTACAACTTCCATCAGGTAAAAATCCTTATTTTAAAACTAAAGTGATTAGGTGGACTTACTCGGTTTTACATCTGAACTCTTTATTTCATTGCTTTAAGCAATCCGGTCAAGTGATTGCAAAACAAATCAAATATAGCTAATGTATATTTTGGCTTTCTTGAGTTTTGTTTAGCGATCCCATTTCTAATATGCTGACATGTGCAGTCTCTGTAATCTCCGTGGATCCCAGGAGCATGTACAAGCAATTAAAACAATAGCATCTTTATGCTCCTGCAACCATTAAACAAGCTAATGTCACTGTTCTATAAAGACACTGGGGCAACACCCCAGCTGGATTAGAACCCAGCTCTGTGCTTTTAATGCCTCACCATAAAGACAGTTTAAAGAAATGCATGCACTTTATTAAAGAGACTCTGAGGAAATAATATCAAATACATAAGCAAGACAACACACTGAAGAAGGGCATAAATTCGGAGTCCAACCCATTTAAAATTGTTTATTTATCAACACTCATTCTGCATTACCGGCATCTTGAGACAGTTTCTTAAAGTTTTTATCGTCAAAGAATGCCATTAAAATTTGTTACTTTTACTGCTTAATGAGCCATGCATACTTTAGAGCAAGTCTTGCTTCTGTTTTGTTCAAGCCAGACATGCAGCTGTCTCAAAGAAAAAAAAAAAATCCAAGCACCAATCTTGGAATATACCAGAACATGGTGGTTCAAGTTTTATGGTGCTTACGGGACATTTTCTATGGGAATCTCCAGTCCTAACCTCTGGATGGGAACAAGAGTGCAATGAGAGCCCACTCAGCCACAGGTGCCATCGAAGCCTGAAAATGAGACCATCAGACTGCTCCACCACACCACAAGCCCAAGGGCAAGGACGTCCTTTCCATGAGTCAGTACATTTTTCCTGCTAAGTCCTCTGGAAATAAGAAAAGCATTGGGGAGCGTGTATATTATGGAAGGAAAGAGAAAGAACTAGAAGCTACTGCTGCTGGTGGGGGCTGAAGTGTACACGACCCTGTTTCAAATTTCTAATATGCTGCTTTCATTGGCTGTGTCCCAAAGGTTTCACCCTGTGGTCCGTGGAGAAGCCCAGGACCAGACTGTAGATCTACCCTCACCATGTTCTCGCTTTTCATCGTAGAATACATTTTATTGTTTTATTTTTTTTTTAAATGGAGAAAGTCTAATGGGACTTTCCTTCACCCTGGGTAAATAAGAAATGCAGCTGAGCAAATAGAACCCTATAAGTACCAGGGTCACTATAAAACCAGGTACTAGGAAAAATGGAAAAAAATACAGAGAAGTGGAGAAATGGGAAGGGTGTTACTGAGAGGATAATGTTATATAAGAAATAAGAAACATTTAGAGGATTTGGGTTGAGTTGTACTTTTATGCGCACATGCACGCACGCACGTGCACAGACAGACACACATACACACATAGAACATTCCAGGTTCTACTGTTCTTTGGGCAAGCAGACAAGCTCCAATGCCATGTTATGCAATTGCCAAAGTGGTATGAAGAGCCGGACAAACTCACCTCAACAACATTCCTGGTTCAAAGGCACGGAACTGTCTGCTGGGTTAACACTTAACAACACAACGGGGGCCATGTGAGATGTCCTTTCAAGCAGGGACGCTAATTGCAACGTGCGATTGCCGTGGAGATTGTACTCACTTCTTGAGTTTGTCTTGCTACATGCTTACTGGCACGCACTCACCACTTACGAAGAGAATGGAACACACGGTGAAGATACGTCACACTTGCATCACTTTTGCGTCACACTTACCACACACGCTCGTGATGACGTACTGACGGCCCTTTGCGAAATCCTTGCAGGGGGCTCAAGTTACACTTGCGGCCTTTGCTGTTTGCTGGGAAGTCGTAGAATTTGTTGGACATGTCCAACATTCTCCATACGTGCTTACGGGCTGTCTGCGACCTCAATATTTTGCACGTCGGACTTGCGTGGCACATGAGATTCTGCACACAATTTGGACGCATACAGGCCGTAGGAGCCCGTATGGCCGGTTGTGACCAGGGCTTTAAAGTGTTTGGTGTTCCTGCACAAAAAAGACAGAGCACTCTGAAAAGGGATGCTGGGTACGGCACTTTTTCTCTAGGCGGCCGCATTTAGCCGCAGATGTTCTGTTCTCATTTGGAGCAATTGAAAAAAGATGCTGACGCTGAGAAAAAAAATTTTTTTTAAAGGGGGTGTTTGGACTGAGGGCCTAATATAGCAGCCAGCAACTATTTTCTCTGCAAAGATTTAGGGCCTGATTTACTAAAGGTTTGCGAGTGTAAAAACGTGCGCAAACACCGTTGCACTCGCAAAATTCATGCAAGCTGATTTACTAACAGTGCGCACTGAGGATAGTGTCTTTCAAATGTGCAAAATAGCAAGTTTTGTCCATTTAACATGTTTGCCTTCATGAATATACAATTTTGGGTGTGTCTACCCAAGTGCGTAATATTGTGGGTGTTGAACATGCAAATAGGTGAGGTTTGCACCCGCAACGCGATTTATCAAGGCTAAAAGCAATTTCAGGGGGTGAGATTGTGTCTGTAATTTAGTACGTTTGAAACCCTGGTGCTTAGTTGCCCAGAGTTA
>OMMV01235304.1:7254-18827 GCA_900302635.1 Chatrabus melanurus
GTGTGTTTGTCTGTCTGTCTGTTTGTCTGTCTGTTAACAGGATATCTCGAAAACTAATGGACCGATTTTGATGAAATTTGGTGGGAAAGGGGATATTGACTGCAGAAAGAACCCATTAAATTTTGGAGGTGATCTGGATTATATTCCGGATCTAAGATCCGGAACAAGTTTAATATTGCAACAATCTAAATAAAAGTGTGTTATTGTTACATGGTTGTTCTTTTTCAATTTCTTCTAAATTTTGGGCCCAGCATCTATATTCCCTTTATAGCAATTCAATTATGGCACGCCCTTTATTGAAGAGCAACAATAAATTTAAAAAATAAAAGCGCTGGATGATCAAAATCTATCAGTGTAATCTCGATCCACACCAGGATTACAATCCAGGATAACGGTAGGTCCTAGGATCGTTGCGTTGGCGGGGTCTGCGCTCTCCGAGTGCCATTCTAGTTTTTAAAATGTAATCGGAAGTAATAAAAAAAAAGCCATGGTATTTAAATCATATGTTATGCTGACCTAGTTTAACACACACACACACACACATGAATTAAAGTAATTAAATTAATAGCTCACATACATAGAGTCTTCCTCTTGTATTTAAATCCTCTTGCATATTTTCCCTCACACACATACACAGGATTCTTACACATTCTATGTGAGTATTTGTATGTGAGAGTCCAAGAATGAATTTTGGCTTGTACAGCCTCCTCATTGTAACTCATGCACACATATAGTACATGTACTGTATTTTTTTTTAAACAAGGGAAAAAAGGCAAGCTGCTTTGTGTATGTGTGCACGTAACAGCATATTACATCAGTATGAGTGTGTCTGCCTTCAGAGACGGACCCCCTGCTGCTACTGTCTGGCACAGAAACTGACACGGAGAGAATGGCAGAGCTGAGCCGACAGTATGATGAGGGGAGGGAAAGAAATGGAGGGAAGCATGCACAACGCTAAGGTTGTAGCCTTGAGCAAGGCAGCGTGGTGCAACAGGCAGCAGTGCTGCCGAATGAGCGCTGATGTCGTGCGCATGCTAAACCTGAGCTGAATCACAAAGTTGCTGAATTGTATGACTAAAATGTTATCGTGCAGCCTCCCTACACCAACGGTGCAAACTGAAATAACTCGATTATCATACTGAGGAATTTTTTTTGGCAGAAGCTGCACCTTGCATCAAGCATCCATCAACTACGACGCCACATCAGACATGAACAAAAAGGTTGTACAAGCCAGTGGTTCATTAGAAAAACTAGGTTTTGGAGGAGAAATGAGACAACTCGTTTGAACTTCAATACCGCGTAACTGACGACTCGCATCCCCCGCGCTAATCAGTGGGATTTTGAAAACATTGTAGCTCTGCTGTGAGATGTATTTCTTTCCAAAGTTTTGTCAAAACCCAGTCAGCAGCGTGTGAAATGTTCTTCTCGTCAGATTAGGTGTCTGCTTGTCAAACGCACAAAGAACTTGTTTTCATGTTAAATGGAGCTTCATGTGCATTTGTGCACGTTTGCAGTAATTTGTGCAATGATCCTGCAAGTATGCACATGAACCATCTTAAATAGGGACATTATGCAGAAAAGACAGAGTTTAAATAATAGTGTGGACAGCCTGTAATAGATTTATCCATTTGGAGCTACAGACAGGTACGTATTTAACCTTCTACATACAGTATATCACTGTATTTTCATATTTATTTTTATAATCCATTTAATTATATGTATTAAGGTGCAAATTAAGGATGAGTTTTGCATGCAAACTGCAAGTTTGACTTTGAGTTTGAGTTTGACTTTATGACTTTGAGTTTGACCTTTCAAGGTTATCCAAGGTCAAAGGTCATGGGACCAATAGAAAGGTGCCATATGACTTCATATTAGTGTTTAATAGTAGCCGTAGGTTTGTCTTTAACCAGTTTCTCAAAATGGCCATTAGAAATATTCCTATATATAAGCATTGAGTCAAATTTTTGACCTTTGCTGGTGACCTTGACTTTTAAATAATTTATCTGAAAATCGAGTTACTTTGTCCTTGGCTGATCCTCAATCATTCCACCAAGTTTAGTCTAAATTGGTTCAACATTCTTTGAGTTATTTTGTTCACAGTTGGACACACAGGACTGAAAAAATTATCCCCATACTGTGCACAGGTGTAAAAATGAAGTTAACTCTATTCTACCATATATTACACTGTAATCGTATCATTATAACACAAAGAGATAAATTAGTAACTCTGTAATACTTGGCTCTGTTCTCCACCACAGTGGAGTTAAAATGAAATAATCAAGATGTGCTCCTGGAGCCTGTAATAATTAACAACAAATTATAATGTTACAGTTGTTAAGAGTCACGTTTGTTGCATTGCTACTTAAGTTTCAAACACAATCTCTGCAAATAACTTGTTTGTGTGTGTTCTAGACACCCTGCCTTGTTGCAGGAAGCGCATACACGTGAGACTTTCTTGTCAGTGCTACGTGGGCAAAAGGAGCAGTGTTTGTGCGTGCCAGGTACTGCAGCAGCACGAGGCTGCTCTGCAGGAGAGATGAACGGTA
The DNA here is from genome assembly GCA_900302635.1 of Chatrabus melanurus. Lineage (NCBI taxonomy): Eukaryota > Metazoa > Chordata > Actinopteri > Batrachoidiformes > Batrachoididae > Chatrabus > Chatrabus melanurus. The sequence continues at coordinate 9,801 of OMMV01235304.1, forward strand.
CAACAGTACGTGCCACTGCTTTCCTTCTAGCTGAATAGAGATTTGGAACCTGTGACCACCTCTGTATGTGTGGCAGGACGAGTGCACACCCAAGCTCTCAGAAGAAGACTCAGTGCCTAATCATCATAGCCTATAATGTTAGAAATCAAATAAGTCTTTCTGGGGTCATAAATGGCCCCAACTGACCTTCAGTTACATTTGCCGCATCACTATGCCGATCCCTATCAAAAGCCAGGAATGATTTTAGAAGTGGATTGACAAAGTCACCATAACATACCAGTGTTGTTCTGCCTTGATGCTCGGCCTTTGACTTGGCCTTGAGGGCTCAAAGCCTTGGCCCGGGCATTGGCTTTGAGGGATCAAAGCCTTGGCCCGGGCATTGGATTTGAGGGGTCAAAGGCTGGGCCTGTGCCTTGGCCTTGAGGGGTCAAAGGCTGGGCCTGGACATTGGCTTTGAGGAGTCAAAGCCTTCGACTGGGTCTAGTACTTGAGAGGTCAAAGCCTTGGCCTCGGCATTGGCTTTGACAGGTCAAAACTTGGGCCTGGGCCTTGGATTTGAGAGGTCAAAACCTGGGTGTGGGCCTTGGCCTAGATGGGTAAAATCTTGGGCCTTGGCTTTGGTCTTGATGGGTAAAATCCTGGGCCTTGGCTTTGGTCTTGATGGGTGAAAGCCTGGGCCTTGGCTTTGGTCTTGATGGGTAAAATCCTGGGCCTTGGCTTTGGTCTTGATGGGTGAAAGCCTGGGCCTTGGCTTTGGTCTTGATGGGTCAAAGTCTTGGCCTGGGCCTTGGCCTTGGACTTGAGGGTTTGAGCCTTGACTCCAACACTCTAGAATACCTTATTCCAATTTCAAAAATGTTAAAACAGCACATATAATTGTACGGCTGAGGTCATAAATGAGCCCACTCAGTTGCTTAAAGACTGAAAGAATGAACAGAAAATATACATGAGGACAATAATAGTAGAAGATGTGGGAAGGGAAAAAAAAACAAGAACAAAAAACAAAACAAAACACAAGCACATTAAAATTCTCCTCCACTAGTTCCTGAGTGTGTTGTGTGCATGTTTGCCCTTGTGGTGCTATTTGTGTTATCATTATTGCTATTAGTACCTGCCAGACACTGAACAAAATCTAAAACACTCGTCCAGGCTCTCTCGCCCTCTCTCTCTCTTTAAATCAACTCTTCATTTTACGCTCTAGTTCTCCCTCGCCGATGTTCTCGTCTGTCTTTCTGTCTGCTCTCTTTCATCTCGACCTTTCAGTCACCCTTTCTGTCCTTCCCTTCACTTTCATTCTGTCCCTCTCTTCCCTTCTTTTTTCCCCCCTCCTCAACGATGGAACAGAGGCTGGCGTTTAGCATAATCTGCAGATGGATTTCCAGCGTGTGATTAAAGTCACATTAGCCAGGCTCTGCTGGGAAAATTGTTCTTTTTAAACAAGCGCACCAGCCCCATTTGAAAATTAGCGAGCACAGAAGAGAAATGAATGGAGCGCAAAAGCAAAAACAAGTTATCAGTTTGCGACGTTTGATTTTAGCATGTGTACTAGTTATTTAACTATTTAAAAGTTGTAACGGATACATTTAGTAGAGGAGGTACACTGTAAAAAAAGAAAATCTGTTGTTTTTACGGGAAAAAACTGGCAGCTGTGGTTGCCTGATTAATTCTGTAATACAGTAAAAATATGTAAATACATTTACAGAACAACCTGCAAATTTTACGGTATAATTTTGTTGTAATTTACATTTCAAAGCAGTAAATACAACAGCTTTTTTTTGTTTGTTGCTGAATTAACATTATCGTGCTGTTTTTAAACTAATTGTTTTCTGTATAATTTAAATATAGTTGTTAATTATTGTGCATTATTCCATTCAATGAGATTTTGTTGTGCTGCTCCCATTTTTCTCAGGGCCACCACAGCAGGTTTGGCATAGGAGCCACATGTTGATCTGGTTTTTCTACGACAACTCCAACTGTATAAGGAGAACAGGGCTTAGGCAGCCTTGAACCTGGGGCATTTTGCTTGGGAGGCAAGCACACTTACTGTTTGCGCCACTGTGCTGTTGCGTCACAAGAACTACTCTGAAAATATAATGAATTGTACGTCATATTGCCATATTAACATATTTTTACTGTATTTGTACAAAGTATGTTAATATGAGGAGCTCTGAAAAAATCATGTCTGTTTAGAATTGAGTAGGCTATATATCAATAGGATAAAATAGATTCTGCAGTTCATGACATTTTCAGAGTAATTCCCACCACTTGACAGAATGGCAGCGCAAGCAATTAGTGTGCTTACTTCCAAAACAGAAAGTCTGATGATCAAGGCTGTCCATATCCCGTTCTGCTTTTATTAATTTTTTCCAAATTACAATGGTTTTATAGTGTAACATTTACAGTATTGTCTGTAAAGGTATTTACATATTTTTACTGCATTTTTTACAGAATTATTCTTGCAACCACAGCTACCAGTTTTTTTTTCCCGCTAAGAACAACAAAAAATTTTTTTACAGTGTATTATGAGTGAATGATTCCAATAGTGCTACCACAGCAAAAATGGAGATGAGTGGGTGTGTGAGTTAGTCCAATTTAGCCAGCATAGGTGCGTCTAGCACCCGCTGGATGGTTGGAGGACACTGGATGGATTATGAAAAATTACAAACATCTGTGGTTCAATTTCCACGTAGTTTTGCTGCCACATGCTAAAACACTGGGCGTGTCGAGCGGTCATCAGTGCGCGCCGCCCTTCACGACAGCTAATACATTAAGCTAGCAACCATGGGGATAAACATAATGCCGAGTATGTTGGCAAAGACGGGACAATCTATACAACAGGACAGTAGAGCAAAACCAGAATTAAAGAATAGATAGAATGCGTGGCTGGGGAAAGTTTTCATCTCTACTGCAAATTAGTGACAGCTATCTCGAAACACTGCTTTGAAATGTTTCAAAAACTTGAAGCTCCCATCTTTCAAACACTGAATCCGTATGGTGCCAGCTGGAAAACACAGGCACCTGGACAGTTCAGGAATGTGAGTCTATATCAAATTATTAATTTCATGTTTAAAATCTACAGTCAGTGCTCGGTCTGTACATGCACTAGCACATGCATTGCTTGTGCATTTCCTACAGATCATTATTTGAATCTTATGATGTATAGAATAGATATCTAGACGTTTACAGCAGCTGGACTTGTTGTTGGTCCTCATATTTCACTGCTTCTTCAGTTTTTACTAACTATAGCCAAACATCTTGAATAAGTCCAGTTGTTGTAAAGTTCCAGATGTTTCCTACCTGGATGACTGAGAAATTTCATCAACAGATATATAAAAAAAAAAGGTATTTGTGAACTCAGTCATTTTATTGTTGCCTTGGAAAAACTGAAAATGTATGCATTGGAAACTATTTGTGTTTGCATGTTGGCTGTTTTTCAAATGATTCATGGCTTTGTCTGTGTTTACTATAATTTACGTTGGCCTGGAAGCTGTTTCAATTATTAGCAGAACGTGAAACAATCGTTTCCTCTTTTACAATCATCCTGAATGCACGAAGAGCTTCTTTAAAGATACAGTGTGTAGAAAGTAGTGCCATCTAGTGGTGAGGTTGCAGATTGCATTATGCTGTCGCTGGTCACGATTTTATCTCCCTTCACGCTTTCACTTCTTTGGTGACGGGGATTCATGCTCCCTTGCCTCCTTTTGCGATAAACAATATATATGATCCTCCTTTTCACAAAAATGAGGGTTCTCAAACTTGTTAGCAAGCAGTAGACAGTGTATAGGGGAGCAACCACTGATTCTTCTATTTTCTTCAGTCTTCCAGATGCACTGCAAAATGCAAAAGATGGAGTAAGTATGTCTCATTTGGACTACTGTATTTTCATGGTGGTTCAACATGGCGGCCTCCATGAAGGGGTCCACTCTCATGAAGGGCTCATTCTAAGATTATGAACACGCATTGATTCATTTTTGAAGGTAACTTATACACTAATGAACAGATGGGTATGAATCCTATATTCCATTCATGCTAATAAACGCCTCTAAATCTTACAGACTGTAGCTTTAAAGTGTAAAAAAGAAAAAAAATCAAAATGACTGTTTTATGTTGATGGCTGGCTGGTGTGATGTTTGTGTATTTGGAAACAATGCAGTTGACAGGAAAGCAGCATTAGGATTTAATTTAAGTAGCGTTAAATTGTAGAATAGCACAGGAACCGCACTGGAATTGTTGGGAGGCCCGGCAGAAGGTCACCTCTGCAGCCTCGTGTCAGTGTTTACCCATCAGCATCGGCACGGCGGTCAGCCTGTCTCTCAAGCTATTTTCAGAATGCCGTTTTTAACTATTTGACCCGCGCAATTGGCTAACCAAAATACACGCACGCATATACACACACATACATGTAAATGCTTATGTGTCAAAGTGGTCTGACTGTCGGGGACTCAAGTATCACGTCGTCTCTTTCTCTGCACTCCTCTTTCCATACTTTCATTCTCTTTCTCCCCATCACCGCTACCTTTCTGCACTTAAAGGAATCACACTGTGTCAAATTGGGTTTTTCTATTTTTTTTCCTCTTTCTTTAAATTTTACAGTTAAGTGGAACTTGAATTTCCTATTGGGACGTTTTTTTTCAGCTTCTCCCTTTTTGCTCAGTGTCGCCACAGCAGATCTGATATGGATCCGCATGTTGATTTGACACAAGTTTTACGCCGGACGCCCTACCTGACGCAACTCCACATTACATGGAGAATCGGCACACGTGGTCTCGAAACGGGAACCTTTTGTTTTGGAAGCAAGCGCCCTGATCACTTGGCCACCAGGCTGCCCACTTGAGTTTCCCCATTAAATACCCTTAAAATCCCATAAATATATCACTGTGCACACAGAAATTCTGCTGCTGTAAAGAAAATTCAGGTTTGAAATGGCACATTTTGGACTTCTGTGACATACGTATATCCCAAAAATCCATATCTGGTCTCCTGCTTTTCTCTGTGACACACATCCCCTCAACCAATCTGTGCTCTTTGCTCCACACCCACATGGTCTATGGGAGAAAGAGAGAGACACACCCCCTTTCTAAAGGGGTGTGGCAAGCAGCAGCTACTTTCCATTTAAAGCAACAGGCTAGAAACAGGTCACTTTTTTGTTTGTTTGTTTGTTTTTTAATTTAAGGATGCATAACCTTGATGTCATTGGGTATTTTTGCCAATAAACTCCTATATCTGGTTTGAAGACTCCTACTGACTTGTATCCTCTGCAAGAAGCTGTAGAGGGTTCACTTGCACCTCCTTAAAGTTGCATTCACACTCTGACGATTAGCCCGGCGTTTGCCAACGGAGAATGAAAATTACAGAACGTCGACCAGCGCTGAGGTCTGCCAGACTCCGCAGGAGCTAAGTTGATGTCAGTCGGACAATGCTGATGTTCGTCGTGGTCCTGGAAAAGTTCTCAACATGCTTCAAATCTTCAACATTCATGCTAAAACGCCGGCAAGAGTCGAGCTCCGCTACCACAACGTCACCTCCGCTAGTACTCCGTTACTGCTCCTTTCGCCTCCGCTGGCCAACGTCGGAGGCTTGACTGGACGCAGCCCGACGTAGTTCAACGCAGATCAGCAGAGCTCGGCCGAGTACTAGCGGACCGGTAATGGCCAGAACGCAGTTGTAGCGCAGTAACGTCCTCTCGTGGAACACTCGGACAACTTGTAACAACTTTACACATCGTAGCCCTAACTGAGGTCAACTATCATCAACTTAACACAACTTAGATCTACTTTGACGATTGTTTGCAGACTTTCGCCGGCGCTTGGGAACACTACCGGTGTTTGGAAACTCGTGACTAGCGTCCACTAGCGCCCACGGAACATGGTCAAGACCGGGGGCGGACCTTGGTATATATAGAGGGGTGTGCAGCACTGCCGGTCATTCAGTTCCTGGAGCCCAGAGAAGACGGACGACCTGGAGAGGCTACGACAAGAGTATGAGCTTGAAGTCTTTGAAGTTGCAAGTGACAGAGGTTGAGTCGACAATCAGCTGCGCTACTGCTCCGCAGAGTGCGCTACCAATGCGACCGCCCTCCGACGGCGGAAGTTGAACTACATCCTATGCTAAGTCAGTGGGCCGTCGCCAAACATCCAGCTCCGCCAGTACAACGTCGCCCTCCGCTGAGCTACGTCGACCTGCTTTGAAGACAGGAAATTTGGACCCCCTGGAACAAGCCTTCTCCGGCGTTTCACAGAGATTTCTGATAATCTGCTACGTTGGCCAGCGTCAGCCACTTCATGTCACAGTGTGAATGGGCCGTTAAAAAAAGTGTAACTAAAGCTGTGCAACGATGATGCAATACGAATGCGTATCACAACAGGATCACACAGACATGCGTGTCATATTGCAACGCGTGTGCAGCACCTGCATCTTGGTGAGATGAGACAGTGACACAGAAGTTCCAGCATGCTCAAAATGTCCGCGATGCGCCCCCTGGTGCTATGATGTTACAGAGATGTTTATTACAAACAGAGAGACGGATGTATTTCCTTATTTGTTATTATCCACATAAAGACCCAATAATAACGTCTATCACACAGGATGTTATTTTCCGTCTCAATTCTCTGTGCGCACTTGGCAATTTGGCACAGTGCAGACGCTTATCATGTGTGCATCAGCCACAGATGAGACAACCTGTGCAGCGCTGCGCACAGTGTGCACCTATTGCTCCTCCATCGCTGCGCACACCGTAATGTGTGTATGTTCTGTGTTTCTTATACGCTTCTGCGTTACATTGGTACGATACGTCGCATTGTATCATCATGGAGTGAGTGTCCAACTTAAGACTCTGGGCTTTTATGGACAAATATACCACAGAGTGTCAGATGCCCTGAGAAATTGTTTGATATTGACAAATTTTGAGCAATAACCTATCATGTAGTCAATCTCACTGCATAAAAAAATAGATTTTCCAGCATCTGTTTTTCAGTTTAACGAGACATATTTGGACAGTAAATTGTGTATGCTCTCAAATCAGTTCTCTGTCACAAAGTGCATGAAAGAACATAATAGCCATTGTTTATGGTTTGTGATTAATGCACATCACAGCTGCAAAATGACACATATGCCTGTGTTGTGTCAGTGCAACTACACAAATTTCAGCCATCTACAGCAGGAAGACCTTCCCAGAAATATGCATACAGTGTGTGCATTGACCAGTTTGCCCAATTTCACCTTTTAAGAGTATTTAATTTATTTATTTCACGTTTCATCGGTTTTGCTAATAGTCTCTAAAGAAGCATGCTGCCCAATTTGTTGCAAAACTGAAATCCACCTGAACATAAGAGGATAACGAGTAGCGGCGTCATTGCTGTCACTCATGCAGGCCGGTCTTTTACCTTCAATGCTGCCCTTTTCTTTCTCTTTCCGCACAAACACACACGAGCATGTGGCATTAATATGATGTTTAATTCAAGCTTTGCGTTCAGGTACTATCAGCGCAGATTATTAGGAAAACAGATTGCAATATATAAAAGAAAGGGGCACAAAAAGTCATGAAAAAAATGAAGGCAATTAATTAATATTTTATGCGTCTGTGTGTGCATAAGTGTGTGTTTGTGTAGGTGTGTTTGTTTGTATGACAGTGCAGAATTACGAACAAAGGTTGAGAGAAGCAGCCAAGGTCCTGGAATCAATTTTTAATGGTGGTTTTACACAGATTGTGAGGAGAAACATGGGGGCAACGCACACACCTAAATGCCGATAGTTTGACAAATACAGGGCCCTATTTTGACGGCGGAGGCTAAAATGAGCTACGCAGAGGGCGCAAGTCCATTTGGAGTGTATCCAAGTACACTTTGCTATTTAAGTTGTGGGGAAGTACTGTCGCAAAGCCAGGTGCTGGGTGTAAAAGGGTTGGGTTTACTGTGTTTATTAGGCATGGGCCTAATGTAGTACGGAATATATTAAGCAGTCAGAGTAGCGCCTGTACTTCCCTTTAAACTGTATTGTGCCAGGCAGACAATGCTGTGGTATCGAGGAAGCGGACACAAGTCAAAGAATTTCTGGCTCGTTAACAGATTAACTCCAGCCTGTCAGAGTACGCAGCAAACAGCGGCCACCAAAGCTCCCTGAGGTGAAACAGTGCAGCAGCGAGGTGATGCGATGTTTTTTTTTTTCCATGAGTGTTTACTTTTATTTCGTTTAATGGTTGTTGTCAATTCACTGTCTCTGTGTATTTTATGCATATAGCTAACGCTAGAGAGGCCATTGTAGGAATCTGGTGATGATATGTTCAGGCAGAGTGTACGTGCATTGTGAACCCGCTTATGTAAGGCACATCTGACTGTTGCGCTTTTTGCACAGCGCTAGACAGCGCTGGATTTTAAACCTGGTTTTTCTAAAACACAAACGCTTTCTGTGAATAGACGACATCAACGCACAAGTGCTCCGCCCGACGACACCGCATTTTTAGACCAGCATGCCCACAGGAGTGCAAGTGGTATTCTTATTTAGAAGATGCAGGCGTTGGTGGGCCCATAGTGATATACGTGTTCACGTATATCACGTGTTGGTGCCAAGCTGTGTACATAATTACACCCTCCACAAACAAAGGTTTTTGGGTGAGGGTATATAGGAAACACCCTGTCTGTCCAGCTTCACATAACGATAGCACACCAAATGAAGATGTGCATGAAGGAAAACCATGTCGGTCGGACTTATTCAAGGGGAGCTCGCCTCTGCTCGTCCATTGTATCAGACAGTTAAATTACACTTGTAGAGAATGGAATCAACACTGATATGATCAACTCTGACAAACAACTCCAACACTTTAGAAGGTTTAAAAAGAGTGATAAAATAACACTCTTGTAAGAGTTGAAATCACCTCAGACCCAAAAAGAGGAAGGTTCAAATAAAACTGGGTGTCAGTGCCTGAGTTTAGAAACTATTTTTTCTATTTTTTTCCATTTTAATGCAATTATTAACAAGAGTATAACAGCAATAAAAGTTGAGATTTGATTATTTAAATATTTTTGTGTCATA
>OMMV01235314.1:3278-14720 GCA_900302635.1 Chatrabus melanurus
TCCTTTCTTGGCATGCCTGAAGTATCAAGAAAAACAAAAAACAACAGAATCTGTATTTGTGAGCATGGGCAGAATGATGGAACATAGGGTACGACTACAATGAAACCTGATTTTTACGGACACCATGAGGTCTGAAAAGTGTCCTTTGCAGCCAGGCGTCCTTTAAATACAGGTTCTTTCAAGTTGAAATTCACTCTTTGGGACTTGGACAAGATATCCTTTATAGACAAATGTCCTTTAAAGTCAGGTGTCCATTAACGCAGGTTATGCTGTATTTCAATATCTCTAGATAGTTGAAAATAGCCTATTTACCTGCATCTAACCAGTTACATATTCTTATTCCTGATGTTAAATAAAACATAGAAATTGACAGCTAGATCTTTCATATCGGAGTATTATGTTGATTTCTACAAGAAAATTGATATTTTAACGTTGAAAATTGCGGCCATCTTGAACACTGGCCGCCATCATGAAATTTGCAATGGCTAATGGGGTTTTTTAAATTAGTGGCCCCCTTGTAAGTATCCATGCCACATTTGATGGTGGCATAATTATTTGAAAGATTCCAGCAAATTTAGCACTTACCTGCTAGGCTAGAAGAAGAAGAAGAAGAAGAGCCTTTATTGTCATTGTACATACATGGATACATACAATGAAATTTGTCCTCTGCATTTAACCCATCCTAATTACAGTTAGACACAATCCAACCACTAGGAGCAGTGGGAAGCCACAGTCCGATGCCTGGGGACCAACTCCAGATCTCGAGATGCTGCCTTGGTCAGGGGCAGAGACACGAGCAGACCTTAATGTGCATGTTTTTGATGGTGGGAGGAAACCAGAGTGCCCAGAGGAAACCCATGCAGACATGGGGAGAACATGCAAACTCCACACAGAAAGGAACTGGGAATGGTTCCTTTCCCAGTTCCCAATTGAGCCCCAGACCTTCTTGCTGTGAGGCAAGAGTGCTAACCACTGAGCCACCGTGCTGCCCTTACTACTTATGTATCCTAAACGTGGAAATAATTATCATCACTCCCTGATCGCTCTCACTGTGTAAGCTGACATGATGAGGTCATTGCCTCAAAGCCATAACCTAAACTCATAAGAGATTCTACACGAGTTGACTGACTGTGAAACTGTTTCTTGTTATGTATGGACAAAAGTGACACTGAAGCTGTACAGTTTGGTCCACAGAATCATTTTTAAGAGATTCCTCTAGTTAATGTTGATGTTTTTGCAGGCCTTTGATGATTGACCCCCAGGGTCAGGCCAACAAGTGGGTGAAGAATTCAGAGAAAGACAACAATCTAAGTGTGATCAAGTTGACAGATGGGGACTACATGAGAACACTGGAAAACTGTATTCAATTTGGATCCCCCTTACTTCTGGAAAACGTAGGAGAGGAGCTGGACCCCTCACTGGAACCACTGTTGCTCAAACAAATCTTCAAACAAGGTGCTGGGTTTGACAAATGGTTTTGACCAATTGAATTTTTAACTTAAATAATGTGAAAATTCAAAGTTCAATAAATTTTGTTCCTCCTAGGTGGCATGGAATGCATCAGGCTGGGAGAGAGTGTGATTGAGTACTCCTCCAAATTCCGTTTCTACATCACCACTAAACTGCGCAACCCCCACTACCTTCCAGAACTGGCCACCAAAGTGTCCCTGCTGAATTTCATGATCACTCCTGAAGGCTTGGAGGACCAACTATTGGGAATTGTGGTTGCCAAGGAAAGGTATCATTCACAAAATAGTCACCTTCACTGAAACATTCCATTTGAAAAGCTCGTCTTTTTAGTTGAGCTGGGGGTTTTTTTCTGCTTTGCCTGTTCTACAGACCAGAACTCGAGGAAGAAAGAAATGCACTGATCCTTCAGTCAGCTGCCAATAAGAAGCAGCTAAAGGAAATTGAAGACCAGATTCTGGAGACGCTGCAGTCTTCTGAAGGAGACATCCTGGAGGATGAGAGTGCTATTCAGATTCTTGACTCTGCTAAGATCATGTCCAATGAGATTACCATTAAACAACAGGTGTGCAGTTTCATGGCTAACTCTGAATATTATTTTGAGAAAATAAGAATTGAGCCAGATGCATAAAACTTTCTGCAGATTCAAGACTGGAAGAATGTGGAAAAATTAGGCATGCGGACAGGAACAAATAATATTCATACACTGAAATTGTCAAACATATTAAAATAACAGCACTGTATGATAGAGTCAGTCTGCCACGTTACCACTTTGCTTTATCATAATTGCATAGGAGTAGAAAACTGTAATGTATGCATGGATTAGAAACACTGTACATGTGAGGTGTGCATCTACATAGACATCATTTATACATTTAGACCTGGTTGGCAAATGTCACTGATATCTGATAATCCTCTATTGTTTCCATATTCCCAAGACTGCAGAAAAAACTGAAATCAAAATAGCAGAATCCAGAGAGGGTTACAGGGTCATTGCCAAGCACTCCTCTATCCTGTTCTTCAGCATTGCTGACCTGACAAACATAGATCCCATGTACCAGTACTCTCTCAGCTGGTTTGTCAACCTCTACATTAACTCCATTCAAGACAGGTAAGTGATGTGCATGCTAGCTGTCACCAGTGTAATTTTGATCCTGTTAACTCATTCACATGCCTCAAAATTTACAAATCTAGTCATCTTGGCAGTAAAGGAATTCTATCATATTTTATCATGAATAAAACTACTCAAAATATGATGAAAAATACTAATTAAGGAGCGACTGCTTCATAATGTGCAAAATAGCAGTACATAAACTTAATTGTCAGAATGTTGTGGGGAGGGGGTGGTTTGGTTTTTTGTTTATTTGTATTAAAACAGAAGCTGAGAGAGGAGTGTCTGGGTTTGTGATAGCCCTGGATCAAGACAAATGGCCCATTCACACTCTGACGATTAGCCCGGCATTTGCTGATGGAGAGTGAAAAGTTGATCAATGTTGACCAGCACCAAGGTCCGCCAGACTCTGGAGCTAAGTCAGTGTCAGTCGGGCAACGGTGATGTTCATCGCAGTGCCAGAAAATTTTCAACATGCTTAAAACCTTCGACATTCATGCTAAAACGCCAACAAGATTTGAGCTCCGGTACCACTAAGTCACCTCCGCTAGTACTCAGTTACTGCTCCTTTCAGCTCCACCAGCCTCCGCTGGCCAACGTTGGAGCCTTGACTGGATGTAGCCCGACGTAGGTCACTTCCCCTGGAGCGAGCCTTCTCCAGCGTTTCACAGAGATTTTTGAGAATCTGCTGCATTGGCCAGCATCAGCCACTTCACGTCACAGTGTGAATGGGGCATAAGATCCAACCTTTGAATGACTTCCTGGACTCGGCCATCCAAAGTGTATCTATATGTGGGAAAAGTGTTGAAGTTGTGGAGGCATTCACTTATCTCGGCACTGACATTCATGTCTCTGGGTCCTTGGCCTTTGAGATATGGAGATGCCTGGGAACAGAGTATGGAGAGATGAGGTTACTGAACGATGCAGATATCTGGTGCTTCCTGTCTTACGGTATGGTTGTGAGACTTGGACTTTAACCAGTGACCTAAGGCGGCGACGAGATGTCTTGGGTACTATGTCTCTTAGGAGGATCCTTGGGGACCACTGGAATGACTTTGCATCAAACGAGCCGATACTTAGAGAGACTCAGATGAGGTGCATCACTTGCATACTGAGAAAGTGTCAGCTACAACATTTTGGCCATGTGGCGTGTTTCTCTGGGCATGATCCAGCACACAGGTGCCTCAGTGTTGAGGACCCCAGTGGCTAGAAAAGGCAAAGGGGATACCGACATCTCACCTGGCTACAGCAGATAGATGGTTTTCGAGAGGTGGGGATGAATCGGTTGTCTGTCTGGGTAGTTGCCATCCAGGACCAAAGGCGATCTGTGGTGGTGGATGCAGCAACACATGGTACCAGCGCATGCTCCCAGACCTGACCTGACCCTGTTTTTTTTTTTTTTCTATTAAAACAGTGCATGACCATGTCCACCCATTAACTGTCTAAGACAAACTCAATGCCACAGGGCCAAACGGGAAAAAAAGGTTGTACAGGCAGCCTGACAGTCATCCCTGCATATGATTAATTCATTCACTCATTTTCTAAACCCGCTTATTCCAATTAAGGGTCAGAGGAGGCTGGAGCCTATCCCAGTGGTCATTGGGCGAGAGGCGGGGTACACCCTGGACAGGCCGCCAGTCCATCGCAGGGCCACATATAGATAGACAAACACACTCACACCTATGGGCAATTTAGAATCACCAATTCATCTAACCTGCATGTCTTTGGTGGTGGGAGGAAGCCGGAATACCCGGAGGGAACCCACGCAAACACGGGGAGAACATGCAAACTCCACACAGAAAGGACCAGGTGGGAAGTGAACCTGGTGAACCCAAGTGAATTCATGTTTTTGTTTAATGCTTAATTTGCTTATAGACCAGGACATGTGCCCTTGACAACTAATTTCCTGAAAACAATTGCTCAAATACAAAACAGTGTCCCCAAATACAAGTTTTATTTTATTTATTCATTTATTTTGACCCTGTCTCATTGTTTTTATTTTGGGACAGTCAATATGTAGACATGCAACATTTCCTTACAAAAACTACAAGGACACTGAGAGAGCACAGCCCTCTACCAAGGCCAATAGTCATCTCGTCTATAATAGATCTTTCTAGACCTATTTATGACAGTACAGTGATTGAATTAAGATCACTTGCCTATGAAAATGTATTTTGTTCCATTTGATCTGACTTTTATCTGAATCTGCATTAAATCCTATAAATTCATCGACATTATCACCATAAATATGCCTGATTTTTTTCAACATCCATGTAATATGTCCTGAGAAATTAATAACGGTGTCATCAAAAAGGGACTATATTCTATATTAAAGATTTCAGGAAAAAAATCCGCCCAGATCTGCTCCTTCGTCTGGATCCACTTCAAAATATTGTGGGCTCTTCCTTGGTTCATGCTCCCTGCTTCTTTCAAGTTTCATGAAATGAAAGCCTGGTAGTTTTTGCATAATTCTGCAGACAGTCAGATAGACAGACAAACAACCCAACAAATGATGATAAAAAACATAACCTACTTGGCAGAGTTAACAATCACAATGGGCTATCAATCAGGTTTTGAGGTGCTTTTTTGCACTTGAACAATGATGATTGTGTGCCCCTTTAATTAGTACTGTAAAACAGGGTGACAAGGGACAAAAATTGAAAACTATTTTTTTGCCCTTAAACCAATAAGATGTTTGCTGACTAAAGTTTATTTGTTTTTTTCATAAAAAGTAATGCAGTGTTTCACAATTTTCTTTGTAAATTCAATGGGCCAAGCAAACCAATTTTCACTTTTGTCCCTTGTCACTCCGGTTTATAGTATCTGGAACTTTATTCAAAAGCACCCGAACTTCTTATTTAGTCTCCAGTATGTTTCTCCACTCATTCAGGTGACTAAACAGGGAGTCCAGTTGATTTTGAGTAAACTTCTAAATATTTTGTACGTGACTGACTGAGAACCTTCATTGTCATATTTAATTACAAATGTTTCATTATACTTTGAGTTGAGTTTGACTATTGACAGAATTAATAATGTCAATTGGCTGGCTGACTGTTTTGCTGAGTTGGGAAGGACCCCAGTAGATTCTGAAATTTTGAGGGAAAAGGCAAACTTCACAATATATGATTCATAATTCTTACCAGAGATATTTAGCACTGTATGTGTTCATGTCAAACTTTCCACATTTTGTTGTCTATTCATCAGCAACAAGTCAAAGATCCTGCAGAGGAGGCTTCGATACCTGACTGATCACTTCACCTATAACCTGTTCTGCAATGTGTGTCGCTCACTGTTTGAAAAGGACAAACTCCTCTTCTCCTTCCTGCTCTGCTGCAATCTTCTTCTGTATGTCTGGAAGCTACTCACCAGCAGATTTATAGTGTAAATTAGCAAGCTATAGTTGTTAAATGTTTGGATAAGTATGTGGTAATTTAAATTCAGGACTTACGACAATGAAAATATTGTTTTCTTTTTACATTGTAATATTTTCCATTAATGTTTCTATTCAGAGCTAAAGAGGAGATTGAATATGCTGAATTCATGTTCTTGTTGACTGGTGGAGTAGGCCTGCAGAACAACATTGCTAATCCTGACCCCACCTGGCTGCAGGACAAGAACTGGGATGAGATCTGTAGAGCCAGTGACCTGTCTGGCCTTCAGGGAATCAAGTAACAAGAATTACTCACACAAACTGTAATTTACTATTGTCTGGTGTGTCTCTAGTAGTTACTTGAAACCTGTTATTCATCCTGCAGAGAAGCTTTCATCAAGAGTGCAGAGGACTTCAAGCCTGTTTACGACAGCAAAGAGCCATGCAACACTGAGTTGCCCGCACCATGGCATGAACAACTCAATGACCTGCAGAAGATGATTGTTGTTCGCTGCCTCAGGCCTGATAAGATAGTTCCAGCTGTGATGAAATATGTGACAGAAAATCTGGGAAAGAAATTCGTACAACCTCCGCCCTTTGACTTGAGTAAAAGTTACTTGGACTCCAACGCAACCATCCCACTCGTGTTTGTGCTTTCTCCAGGTGCTGACCCCATGGCCAGTAAGTGCTCCAGTACCTTTAGTGCATTACATTGCATTATAATATTGTGTAGTAAAAGTCTATTTAATGCTGCCCTTGTAAATTTGTAAAAATGCTGAGCTGATACCCGTTCACAGGCTTACTGAAGTTTGCCAGTGACAAGAACATGATTGATACCAAGTTCCAATCCATCTCTCTGGGGCAAGGCCAGGGGCCTGTCGCTGCTAAGATGATATCTGCAGCCATGAAGAATGGGACTTGGGTGTGTTTGCAGAATTGCCACCTTGCTGTTTCTTGGATGTCTACTTTAGAGAAAATCTGTGAGGATTTCAATCCTGAAGTCTGCCACCCAGACTTCCGCCTGTGGCTCACCAGCTACCCTTCCCCTAAGGTAAACCACGGTACATTTCAGCCTGTATTCGTAAATAATTTAGATTTTTAGCAGCATACAGAACTCCTTTCTTTCAAGAATAGTTCATCTATTTAGTATAGAAACCCCAGTCGTGTGTGTAGGCTTAATGACACGCATCTATTTGCCTTTAGTTTCCAGTCACAATCCTTCAGAACGGGGTGAAGATGACAAACGAGCCGCCTACAGGACTGCGGCTTAACCTATTGCAGTCTTACTTGTCAGATCCGGTTTCTGACCCAGAATTCTTCAACAATTGTACTCATAAAGAGCTTGTAAGTATTAAGGGGCTATCACACCTGCGGTTTATCGCTGGGCGGCCGATATGCGACCTGACCTGAATTTCCGCGGCTGTTTCACGGGTTGTGTGAATCACGCCAGCTGTCACATATCAGCCGCTGAGTGATAAACCGCAGGTGTGATAGCCCCTTTAGTGACGGTCAATTAGCGTATCAAAGTTTTCCATCAAATACTTCTGTCAGAATAATTCCTCCAACAAATCCTGACTGATTGATTTCTTTGTTAGATTTGGGAGAAGCTCCTCTATGGATTGTGCTTCTTCCATGCTCTTGTTCAAGAGAGGAAGAAGTTTGGTCCGCTTGGCTGGAATATTCCCTATGGATTCAATGAATCAGACCTACATATAAGCATCAGACAACTACAGGTTTCATTCAGACTTTGAGTGACCAATTTTCCTCCACAACAATGTGTGCAATGCATTTACTGTACTTTTTGTCTCTCTAGCTATTTGTGAATGAGTATGAAGAGGTGCCCTTTGAGGCCATAGCGTACCTGACCGGGGAGTGCAATTATGGTGGTCGTGTGACTGATGACTGGGACAGACGTCTCCTGATGACCATCCTGGCTGACTTCTACAACAAGGATGTAATTGAGAAACCTCACTACTCCTTCTCACCTAGTGGTGACTACATTGTCCCACCTAAATCCATTTACGAGGACTATATTGCATTTATCAAGGTAAATAATGGCCATTTTCTAGATTTTATATTTACATCAATAATCAGTGACAGCTTTATGAGTTAAGACTGCAGATATGTTTGTGTAATCTACACTATATACTGACTTCCTATGATAACAAAACCTGTACATGTTGCATTCCAGGAACTTCCAGTCAGCCAGCACCCAGAGGTGTTTGGGATGCATGAAAATGTGGACATTTCCAAAGATCTGCAACAGAACAAGCTACTGTTTGACTCACTGCTGCTCACCCAAGGAGGAGGAGCCAAAGGAGGGGCTATTTCTGGGGGTGATAGCACCCTGTATGACATAGCGAATGACATCCTTACTAAGGTATAAACTAAGAAAATATATATTTTCCTCAAAACAAACTGTTCTCAGGATATGTTTTGCTAATCTTATGTGTGATGTAGCGAGTGTGCAATCATGTTTTTGAAGTAGGTGGGGTACTTTCACAGATATGAATTGCTCCTGTCTTTTTTAGGTTTTTATTTGTAAGAATTTACACTCTTAAAATTACTTAAAGGAAATAAACCGTACATCATCACAGATGCAGAGCAAATTGCTGTTAGTGGAATTTACATTAATAGGCAGTAGTACCCTTGGGCATGAAGACAGTAAGCGCTATGGCAATCTGACATTTGACCCCCAATGACTTTGACCTTCATCCAAATTATTGACGGTTGAAAATCAAATTCCTTGACCTTTGCCAAAATGAATTCTTTAAGAGCAATTTCTGGGTCAACTTTCATTGACATACCAAGTTTGGTAGAAATCAGTAAAAGGGCCTGGGAGGAGTAGGCTAACAAACAAACAGGCAGACATGGCCTTGACCCCAATGATTGACCTTTGGCAAGTTTGACCTTGCTGAGCAATTCTGGAACCTACCTCCATATGTGTGCTAAGTCTTGTGCAAATGGGAGTGAGAAACTTAAATTTTCACTTTTGACACCAATGACATTCATCCCACTGATTGACCTTTGGCAAATTTGACCTCGCCTGGGCAATTCTAGAACACACCTCCATATTTGTCCCACATTTGGTGCAAATCAGAGTGAAAAACTAAAAATTTGACCCCAATGACCTGAACCACCTTTGTTAAATTTGATCTCATCTGGGCAATTCCAGAACCAATTTACATTTGTGTGCCAAGTTTGGTGGACATCGGGGTGAAAATAAAAATGACCTTTGACCCTAATGACCTTGACATTTGCCAAAGCAAATCTTTAAGGGCAATTCTGGGGTTAACTGTCATCCAAACATCAAGTTTGATGGAAATTGGCCAAAGGACCTGGAAGGAGTAGGGGAACAAATAGACAGAAAAATGTTAAATTACACTATGATTACCACCACCAAATAGGTTACACTTTCACTCATGTCTGTTGGTCGATTGGGTTGTTTCTTTGTCACCATGATTACTCAAAATGTTACAGAAACACAGAAAGATTTTCATGAAATTTGGTGGACGTGTGGGGCCTGAACCCATTACGTTTTGGGGCAGATCCAGATCTACTGACAGACTCATGATTTCATTATTATTATTATTATTGTTGTTGTTGTTGTTGTTGTTTTAAATTTGTCAATACTGTGAGCATTTTTAGCAGTTTATTGTGAAATAAGGCATGGACCACAATTAATTAAATTACATTTAAAAAATCACACATGTAAAATTTTAGTTTCTATGAATATGCAGCTTCATGCGGAGCTCTGCAGCAGTGCAGATGCAAGGGAATAAAAACACTAAAAACACATGTTGGCGGTGTGCTGCAAATAGTAATACGAGGGTTCCCTTCCTTTAAATGAGAGGACAAAGGAAAATTTTGCCACCATTGGTTGTCACAGTGACGTACTACAAACTGTGACAGTAAGTACCATCAAAAGTTTTAAATTTTCAATTTTTTCCTCTTGCCAATACTGGAAAGACAAACTGGATGTTGATTTATCCTCAAAAAAGGTCAAAATTGAACAGTGAGAGATTAATTCTTTTGGTGCAAAAACACTTGATTTTCTGTTAAACAGGCAGGAATGACTGCTGTGATATTACAGAGAAATTAATCATCTATACCACAAAAACTTGATTATTTAAGTAACAATGAGTAAGAGCTTCCTGTTTTGATATAATTTTGTGGGCCACACTAAAATGCTGTTGAGTACAATGATTCTTCATCTAATTGACAAAGTAACCTGCAGTGGACTGGTGTCCCATCCAGGAAGGTCGTAAATTCATACACTTCACTCCACGAAATCTGGGGATAAGCACCGGCCTGAGGGCCGATATAGGTCTTAGTTCTTCTTATTTAACGCTGCAAAATTCACACTACTCCTGTCATCATTTACTGTTGGTCATTGTGGATCACAGTCGAAAACAACCAGTACAACTGTGAATGCAGCATAAAAGTTGCTTTTCAGCAGAGGTGTGCACTCTACTCGTGCTCCTCTCGTGTTGATTGTAACGTGTCCACGCTGCACCGTGTATTTGTAACAAGCTTGCATGTTTACTTCCCCGCTAGCTTCCAGCTAATTTTGACACGGAAGCCGCACTCTTGAAGTTCCCGGTGTTGTATGAGGAGAGTATGAACACTGTGCTTGTCCAAGAGATGGAGCGCTACAACACGTATGGACAAACAGCCCACTGCAAAACATTGTAAAGGAGAGAACATTCTGCTCTATTTTATATCACTGCACTGCTTCTTTTCCTCCTCCTCAGGCTCTGTAGCACAGTCCGTGTGAGTCTGCAGAACCTGTTGAAGGCCATTAAGGGTTTGGTGGTGATGGATGCAGGGCTGGAGGCAATCGCAGGCAGTTTGGTTGTGGGCAAGGTGCCAGACAAATGGGCCAAGCACTCTTACCCTAGTCTCAAGCCCTTAGGCAGCTATATTACTGACTTACTCTCAAGGCTTACGTTTTTGAAGGTGGGTCTGGTTAAAGGACAAATTCACTTTTTTACTACATTAGTCATATTAAAATATTGCTAGCAGTAAAGCCTCTGAGTACTGTGCTCACTTTCGACAATTGAGTTGCTTGAGAGAAATCACTTTTGTGTACTTGCAGGACTGGTACGACGCCGAGAAGCCAGCCGTGTTCTGGCTGTCTGGCTTTTTCTTCACTCAGGCCTTCCTAACTGGGGCTATGCAGAACTATGCCAGGAAATATCGCATCCCCATTGACATGTTAGGCTTTGAATTTGAGGTCAGAAGTCACAAACTTCTTAATCCCTTTATCTCACCTTAATAAAAGAGAATTTTTTTATTATAATTCCTAGGATGATGCTTGTAATCTGTGGTTTTGTTTTCATGATAAATACAGATTCTTCCCATTGATGAGTCGGACACATCACCTGAAGATGGTGTTTACATTCATGGATTGTTTGTGGATGGAGCCAGATGGGACAAAACTAGGTACTGTGGTACTGATTATTATTATTTATTATTATTATTATTCAAGGGA
>OMMV01235336.1:14118-25633 GCA_900302635.1 Chatrabus melanurus
GCGGTGAAGGACAAATTTGCCTGGGTCTTGTCCATTGTTTGTAAAATAAGCCTGAAATGTTCCTCATACTGTATGTCTGCATTGCACATTACATTGATAGATTCTACACTACCAAAACTGTCTCAGAAACATTAAAATGAAAGCACGTTTCATTTACATTATATTAAAATCTACGGTATGTAATGCTCACCCTGTACTCTATTGACCAAAGAGCAGATTAGCAGTGCCAGTGAATATTTCATTTAACAATGACTTACTGCTAGGCCATAGCGAGGAATGCTGAAGTACTTCAGCCAAGCCAGCCAGTCCATGATGCTGGGAAGGTTGACCAGAAGACCTGAGAAAATCTAAATACACAGACTGAGCCACGTCACAAATATGTGGTATAATACTGCACACACAGTGCAAAGAAACTCAGTGGGTGTGTCTCACACTGAAAAAAAATAAAAATTCAGTTATTTTTAACGGGGGAAAAAACCTGGCAGCTGGGGTTGCCAGATTAATTCTGAAAAAAATGCAGTAAAAATATGTGAATACCTTTACAGAAAATACTGTAAATTTTACAGTATAAAACCGTTGTAATTTGAAAAAATTAATAAAAGCAGAATGGGATGGGACAGCCTTGAACTAGAGATATACTATTTTGGAAATAAGCACACTAACTGCTTGCACCACCATTCTGTCAAGTGGTGGGAATTACTCTGAAAATGTAATGAACTGCAGAATCCATTTTATCCTGTTGATATATAGCCTACTCAATTCTAAACAGACATGATTTTTTTCAGAACTTCTCTTATTAACATATTTTGAACAAATACAGTAAAATATGTTAATATGGCAATATGACGTACAATTAATTATATTTTCTGAGTAGTTCCTGTGATGCAGCAGCTCAGCGGCACTAACACTAAGCATGCTTGCCTCCCAAGCAAAATATCCCAGATTCAAGGCTGCCTAAGCCCCCGTTCTCCTTATACATGTGAATCCCATGCCAAACCTGCTGTGGTGGCCCTGAGAAAAATGGGAGCAGCACAACAAAATCTCATCGAATGTGATTCAATGTACAATAAGTAACAACTGTATTTAAATTATACAGAAATAATTAGTTTAAAAACAGCATGATAATGTTGAGTCAGCAAAAAAAAAAGAAAAAAAAAAGCCGTTGTATTTACTGCTTTAAAATGTAAATATTTTGTAAATTACAACAACATTATACCGTAAAATTTGCAGGTTGTTCTTTAAAGGTATGTACATATTTTTTACTGTATTTTTGACAGAATTATTCTGGCAACCGTAGCTGCCAGTTTTTTTCATGGAAAAACAGCTGTTTTTTTTTTAAATAGTGCAGATTATACAGAAATTCAGATATGGATTTCCATTACATGTCACAGAAGTCAAAAACGAACTGTTTCAAGCCTAAATTTTGCTGAGAACAGGAGAATTTCTACACGCACAATCATAGAATTGTGGGACTTTGAGGCTATTTAACATTAAAGTCCAACCATATCCAACTGTAACAGGTGGATAAAAACTGATTATGCCCCCTTTAAGTGTGCATCCTTGTCTTTTTAAGACCCTTTCGTCTGATTCTCTCACCATCATGAAGACAAAAGTGATGGTCATGAAGATGTTGGCGAGCGCCACCACGCTTTGGTCGGCTGCGATGGCCATGGTCATGGCGGTGGCTGTGTAAGCCACCAGAGTAACTGTCAGCGTGAAGAAGGAAAAGGCTGCTAGTGTGGGTTTCAAACCTGAACCAAAACACACACACCGACAATACAAACCAAGTACTCAGATCGTCATAGGATTCAGTGATTTAGTATTACAGAAATCAATGAATTTACAAGCGTTACCGATCATAAAGTAAACAATGCAGCTGAAGATAACGGAGGTGACGGTGCGCAGAGCGATGATGTCAGATAGAATCTTAGACAGAAAGTAGACAGACACTCTGTAGTAGCCGCTGATGTACTCGTGTCTATAAGAAAAGGAGCAAAACACCTGATTAGACTATTTTTAGTCAATAGTCCGGACCCTCAGGGATATTATTGTGCAGATTTGTCTACAAGTGTGAAATTTGACACAGATGTAGGCCAGGTCATACTGAATTCATTTTTGGAGGGCGCCGGCGTCGATGATAATTGTTGCCGCCATATTGGACAAATCCAAGATGGCCGCCAGTCGCCATTTGATTTTCTCATAACTTCACAACCAAAAGTCATAGGATCATAAATGAAGGTTCTTTTTTGACCTCAGAGAATCCAAATCTGCACTCTGTTTTGACATAAATGCATGTGAATATGTTTGATTTAGTGGTTGAAAGCATATTTTATCCAAATTAAATTGATTTTCTGGAGCCATTAGGGGGGTAGTGCACAGATATGTTTATAAGCATGTAATTTGGCACAGATATAGAGTAGAACATACTAAATTCATTTTTGGAGGGGGCTTAGTTAGCAATCATTTGAGCAGCCATATTAGAGAAATCCAAGATCGCCGCCAGTTGCTTGTAGATACATCTGGCTCCCTAAAATCAATTTAATTTGGACAAAATATGCTTTCAACCACTAAATAAGCCTAGTTACATTCATTTATATCAAAACAGAGTGCAGATTTGGATTCTCTGAGGTCAAAAACCTCAGATTTGTCCAATATCGTGACTCCAATGATCGTAGACTCCGGTGCCCTCCAAAAATGACCTGGCCTACATCTGTGCCAAATTTCACACTTCTGCACAATAACTCCCCCCAATAACTCCCAGTGGCTTTGTTGGCCACCAGACCTAAGCTTTGGAAATGAAAGAAACTGACAAACAATCTTGTTTCAAGAAACATGTAACTTCAAAAGTACACACGTAGAAAGAGACAAAGAAGGAAGAAGTATTTGCTTCTGTTACATTCATACAAAATCCTTCCCGCAGGGTTGTGTGGACTTGCAACCGTGTTCTTTGAGTTTTAAAATGTAGCAGGTGTTAAACAATTAGAAAATAATTTACTCTTCTGATTTTGTAAATTTCTGTGCAGAAACGCTCTCTCTCTCTCTCACAGACCCCATTCACTATATACCTCGTTCAACCACCTCCTTCCCTCTCTTTTTCTTTCACAGCTAAATTAATACAGACTCTTTTCTGCAGGATTGTGTGGAGCTATGACTGTGTTGTTTGTGTTATAGAACATAACTTGTGAAACAATAAGAAAGTAAAAGTTTACTTCTCTGATTTCGTAAATTTCTGTGCAGAAGCACTCTCTCTCACAGAGACCCCATTCACTGCATATCTCGCTCAGCCATCTCCTTCCCTGTCTTTTTCTTTCGCAGCTAAATTAATACAGAATCCTTTTTGCGGGGCCGTGTGGCGATATGAACGTGTTATTTGAGTTTCAGAACGCAACCGCTGTGAAACAATAATAAAGAAAGTTTACTTCTCTAATTTAGTACATTTCTGTGCAGAAACAGCCCGTCTCTCTCACTGGCGACCACACCTGCTCCTAATTATTATTCCAGCATCTGCTAACCATCCAGTAGGTGGCAGACCCGTCTATGGGATATTACATAAGCAAAACAAAGCTGCTTTTTGGATTGATCTCGTGCATGAAAGTTTACCAAATTTGAATGACTTTGTAGTCATTACATGGCCTTGGCACAAGTGGATAGTATGCTTGCCTCCCAAACAGAAGGTCTCCAGTTCAAGGCCGCCTGTGCCACATTCTCCATGTACATCTGGAAGGGCATCCAGCATAAAGGGCATCCGGGATAAAACTCATGCCAAATCAATATGCAGATCCATACAGGATCTGCTGTGGCAGCCCAGAGCAAAACGGGAGCAGCCAAAAGAAACCACATCCTTATTATATGCCCTTTTCATTTGGTGAGATAAACGATGATATTGTCATAGTTTTTGAGTTATTGTGTTAACAAACTGGATGGGATGGACTCATCTATATAATCATCTATCCACAGTCAGGTCCATAAGTATTTGGACAAGTTTTGCCTGTTGCATCATCAATTATACAGCTCCATGGTGGATTGGCACAGAGAAGGATTTTCTGAAGAAAAAAGATGTGAAATTTCAGCTACAGTTTGCCAGAAGCCACATGGGCGATTCAAGACTAGATTTGATGTTTTCTTCTTTAAAAATCGTTCTCTGTGCCACTCCACCATGAAGCTGTATAACTGTTGATGCAACAGAGAGAAGTTGCATTGTGCAATTTCTCCAATCTCAGCCACAGAAGCCTATAATTCCTTTAGAGTTGTCATAAGTGTCTTGGTGGCTTCCCTCACTAGTCTCCTCCTTGTGCAGTCAACTCAGTTTTTGAGAACTGACTACTACAGACAGATTGACCATACAGGACCATACTGTTTGCATTTCTTAATGGTTGACATAAATGAAGTCCAAGAAATATTCAGTGTCTTGGAAATGTTCATGTATCCTTCCCCTGACTTGTCAAAAGAAAACTGGCTGTAAAAGTGATGATTTGTATTAACAAGAATCCTTATATTTAGGTTGTCCGATTACTTTTGGCCTCTGAAAAGGAAGGACTATGTATAAAAATGGCTGTAATTCCTAATGTGATCATTTTGTTTTCCCCGCAAACTCTACACTACAAGCACACGAGTGATTAATTTCAACTCTACTATGGTGGTGTACAGAGGCAAAATTTCAAAAACTGTACTGGCTAAACACTAATGCCACCCCCCTGACCTTTCCGCTCTCCACTGCATTTTACAAGGTACATGCCGAGGCTTTTCCAAAGCCTCAGAGTAAATCAAATACAACTGTACCCCTCATTTCAAATGTATGCTGCATTCCACACACAGACGTCACAGTTATTGTCACCATCCTCTCTTTGTCTTGTGTGATAACAGATTACATACACAAACAGTTTCCTCTCAATGATGAACAGCTCAGCTGCAGACACTGTGCTGAAACATTGGTTCATAGTGATGAAGAACAGGGCACCCATCCTGCAAGAAAAACAACAAAACATCGATCAGATCCGATTCATGTCCCACACCGTGTGCCTCATGCTAAATGTTACAAAAGTTGATCCTTTTATGGCCATAAATTGGCATAGTTATATTATGATGGACATCATGGCAGGGACATGTAAGAACATCACACCAAATATGAAGAAAATCCACTACATGCTTGTTGATATGCCATAAAATGAGCTGAAAAATTCACAATTCTATATCCATAAACTTTTTCCAGGTACTCATTTTAATACAAAGGGGATCTGACCAAATGTGAAGGAAATTTACAGAGTGGCCACTGAGATCTAGCTCCAGACGGACAGACCACTTATCTCAAACACTGGGTGGGTGGTGCCTTTATGCTTTGTTCCAACCAACCACTGAAGTCAGTATCCTCCATATTGTCTCAAATTACAGGCAAATTTAGTTTATTATACCAACTTAAGTGTAGGATCTATCTGTATGCAAGAGTAAGTAAAAGGTGCTTTATGGGAAGCTTCTGCTCGAAGGTTGCGTTTTCATTTCCCATTTCCCATGCGCATGGTGTGTGTACACTATAACCATGGTAATTACAAGGGGTGCACCAATCCAATATTTCAGATCAGTATTAGTCCAGTATTGGCCAAACTCACTGGATCAGATATAGGAAATAAAAAAAACTAAATCTGAGTCTTCTGTTGCACATGTGAGTCATGTTGTAGGCTATGTATGTTTTCCTTTTGGGGAGTAGGTTCCACAAATTGAGTTGATGTTTTGTTAGATGGCATCCAGACAAATGTATTTATTAACAGATTAGTTGTTTTAAGACAGGGAAAAAGGTATCGGATTGGTATCAGCAGATACTGAAGGTTCCAGTATCGGTATGGTATTGGACAAGAAAAAGTGGTATCATGCCATCCCTACTAATTACACCTAAAAAGTTATGATTGATGTATGTCATATATATATATGGCTGTAGCTGTCAGATTAAGTGTGTCATACCTGTACTACAGCATGACATGTAGGCAGTAAACAATTTAGACACTTTTGATCTGAATACTTCCTGTAGAACAAAACTATATTTCATATTTTATGGTACTACACATCCTAATCGTGATGTTGTGCAAACTATTGTTGTTAGTGACTCATGTATTTTTTTTGTACTGTAGCTGTTATTGGCATTGTACATTTTATAAATTGTTTGTGTATTTAAATATGGGGTATGGTGGTGCAGTGGTAGTATGCTTGCCTCCCAACAAGAAGGTCCCTGATTCAAAGCCACCTGTGCCCTAATCTCCACGTACATCTGGACTTGCCTCAGGAAGAGCATCCGGCATAAAACTTATGCCAATCTACGCAAGACCTGCTGTGGCGACCCCGAGTAAAAATGAGAGCAGCCAAAAGAAAACCATGCGCATTTAAATATCGTGATCAGATAATCCATGGGCTACACTTGGGGCGCAACACAACTTAACGCTTATGTTATGATTTGCAGCTGTATAAATAAATGGAATTGAATTAACTCTCATGACTTGGCGAACTACATTAAAGCTATAGTGTGTAGGCTTTAGGGATGTTTATTGGCAGAAATGGAAAATAGCATTCATAACCATCTGTTCATTAGTGTACAATTAATTACCTGCAACAACGAATCGATGTGTTTTCATAAGCTTAGAATGAAGCCTTCATATCTACATGGGAGCGGACCCCCTCATGGAGGCCAGCATGTTGCAGTACCATGTTGATACAGTAGCCCCAAACGGACATACTTTCTCTGTCTTTCGCATTTTGCGGCACAGGCGGAAGACTGAAGACCAGAGCATCGGTGACGCAGTAGCTCACACGGCCGAATTGTGAGACAGAAGAATCAGGGAAACAGGGTCCACCACCAAAATTCCCCATCACTACAGTGATGATGTGTGTGGTATGGGATTGATATGTTGTGCAGTTTAGGAGTAATAAGAAAAACAAAGAGCGGTGAGCGGATGTGGCGTCAGACGCTACTGAATACACATATGCATCCTCCCTAATGGGGGATGCATAAAAATTTGTCCGAAGCCGTCTTTGACCTACAATGGCAGTCTTTAAATTCGCTGGCTGGGGGATAGGTCTGGCCACTATCCTGATCAAAGCGCTGATCAAAACAAAAAAATCTGAATGAAAATCTAATGAAAACTCAGGGAGGAGTAACGAGTTTCCCGAAATTTGGTTAATCAGCTTAATTAGCAACTTTTTAAATGAGTAATCAACAAACCCAATAGCAAGTTTTTTGAAGGCTGTCTTGGTCTTCAAAACAAAAAAAATCAGAATGAAAATCCATTGAAAACTCAGGGAGGAATAGCAATTTCTGTGAATTGTGGACGGATGGACGACGGACGGATGACGGACGCAGCATGATAAGACAGAGAGCAGAACAATGAGGGTAAAAAAATCAGAAACGAAAAGACAAATGCCGTAAGCACGAGAGAACAGAGATATGATATGACATTTTGTGCAGATAAACTATTTATTAGTGATGTCATTTATACAAAATCTTTTTCAACCGCAATGCAAAATTCATGGATTATCTGCAGGTATCCGCTCTCCAAGTTCTTTTCTATATTCCTATGGCGTACACTCAACTCTGGCTATCACAAGATCTATTACAGTAAGTAATTTGTGAACATAATCTATATGGTAATTTCACAAAGAGTAAAGTACAGCTATTGCTGCCAGAACAGCTTGCACAGCAAATATGGGCTCCAGGTGTGAAAGTGGCCAAAGGGAAGCCAAGACTGATTGACAGGAGGGTAGCGGGAGCAGGAGAAAAGCATTGGGTCTCGCTGACGCGACTCCGGTTTATTCAGCCTATTGGATTTTAACCTTAAACTGCTCCAACCTGGATTTTCTCAGATGCGGAAAATAATCAGGTTGTGAGCCATAAACGATGAGTATGATGCGGGTGTTTTTTGATTTGATCTTATTTTCCAAGCACGCTAAAATGATGCACAGCATTTTTCTGAAGTGGGTTTGTGCACGTTCTGAGAGAAAGTGGATGTTGCTGACATCTGTGGGTGCAGATGCATTTACGTAAATTAAATGAAGGCATTAATGGGCCTGAAACTTGTTTCCATGGCCGCTGCATAAGCAGATGCTAGTATTAATCTCAGGAGACTGTTATAGTCCAAAAGATTATGAAACGGTCCAGGATCATTATGGCTTCCATTACACAGGAGTCCATTATATGCACTGTTACTGCAGGGACAGACATGAGCACCTTTCAGACTTTATGCCGCTAATTTGATGAAATTTAACTCCACAGTCAGGTCAGATTTGGGAGCATGCACTGGGGCTGCGCATAACCACATCCAACAACGCTACGGAACCGCCTGACTGGCAACCACCCAGGCAGACAACGCAGAGCAGGTACTGTAGCTCTGTGGCGTTAGGAGAAAGGAGTTGGACCACCAATATGTAGACCTGGGTTTGATTCCAGTTATCCTTGGACAAGAAACTTCATCAGCATTGTCCCAGTTCAAGTCAATCCAAGTCTGTGAGCACGCGCTGCCGTGGCATGTCACCGCCTCTGGCCCGGGTCCTGGATGGCAACCAACCAGACAGCAACCGGTCCATCCCCACCTCTTAAAATGAACCATGTGGCCATCCCTTTGTCCTTTTCCAGCCACTGAAGTCCTCAGCACTGTCACAACATTGTCACCCACCTGTAAATGGGTAGCAGCCTTGGTTTTGGAAGTCACCTGCGATGGATTGGCGTTCCATCCAAGGGGAGTTGTAGACTATCATTTGGTCTACGCTGTGCTATTCGGGGATAAGCACCTGCCTGATGAACTCCGTATAGGACCAGTCCATTCCCCACCTCCCAAAAGGCAGCCATCAATCTTCCACAGCCATGTGGGTGTCCACTTGGGCTTTTCCAGACCCTGGGAGCCTCAACACTGCGGCACTGGATCACGCTCAGATAAACACGCCACATGGCAACAGTGTAATAGATGACATTCCGCCACAATGCAAATAGTACTCCTCATCTGAGTCTCCCTAAAGGCGCAGTCACACTATGACGTTTACCCCAGCGTGTGGTGAACGCAGGGCAAGGTCGGGAAAATTGGTCAAACGTCAGCAATAATCACGTTACCGGAGTTTGGTAGTGAACCTCAAATGCAGCATGGCATTCCACAACATGGCGTTAGCGGAAGCAGGCGTTAGCCAGCGCTCCATTAGAACTGGTGGGACTTTTGCCAAAGTGGCAACGTGTGGGAGAGGGGTTGGACACACCACTGTCCAGTGATTCTGAGCAGGCAGGACAAAGCAGCACCCAAACTTTAGCCAGCGTAGACGATCGCACCAGTAACTTCGGTTAGTGGAGGCTAGCGGATGCTAAGGGAGGCTAACTTGGTCGTAGCTGAGATTAACTTTCTCTAACAGTCTCCAACGTAGCCAGAGGTACGTCGGCAAATGCAGAGGAATTTTAAACATGTTGAAAATTTTGGGATGCGGTCGACGTTCATCCCCGGAGGAATGCAGAGGATAGTGGAGCCTAGCGGCAGCTAGCGGACTCAGACATTTGCAAATCCGTTCGTCTACGTTGGCCCAGACGTCTAGGTGTGACTGCACCTTAACCAACAGCTCATCTGACACAAAGGCAATACAGCTATACCCAAGGATTAGCCGGACAGACCTGGTAACAAAGGCATCTAGTCATCACCTTAGGTCACTGGATAACATCCAGGTCTTCCATCCAAACAGTAAGACTGGAAGCACCAAGGACCTGAAGATTTGGACCACTGTTCTCCTGCAAAGATATCAGTGTCACCAAATACCTCTGTCTAGTAACCTTACGACTCCTTAAGCTCTTTCCAGACGTCACTCGACCTCATAGGTCCAAGCTAAGGTCCGAGATAATTGAATCTCTCAACAACCTCAACACTTTCCCCACATACAGACAGACTTCTCATGGCCGAGTCCAGGAAGTCTTTGAAAGCCTGGGTTTAAGTCCTGATCCAGGATAATTGCAAACCCAGACACCGACCCTTTATTCAGCTTCTCAAATGTTGCAATCAGAATATCCAGTCATTCATAAAGCTCACAGCATCATCTGTAAAGTCTAGGTCAGTGAACACATCCCTGATGAAGTCACTGGGAAGAAGTCAGAGACTCTGCCCCCACTCCACACAGCACTCAGTGCGCCTGTGTACAGGCCGGCTCTGATGTCCGGCAGCTTACCTGAGATTCCACAAAGTCTCAGGATGTCACACAAAGCGCCCGATCAACCAAATCAAACGCTTTGCAAAAATCAACACATTGCTGTAAAGAAGTCTTGCCGATATTCACACTGCGTTCAGTGAATACTCGCAGAGCTAGGCTGGAGTGCATGGTTGACTTCTTGAGCATAAAACCAGACCGCTCTGGTTGCTGAGCAGCAAGCAGCTCCTACTGAGAATGACCCTTGCAAGTACCTCGCCTAGCACAAAGAGAAGTGTAACACTCCTGCAGCTGTTGCAATCCAGGCCATCACCAGTTCCCTTCCAGAGAGGGACAACAAGTCCTTTCTTCCAGGACTGAATACATCTGGACTGGATGTTGTTGCTGCAGCCATCAGCGGCTTCATGGGCTAACAAGGGGGGAAAAAAAGCTGGAGGAGACAGGTATAAAAAGTGCAGTATATACTCATAATTTAAGATAAATCAGTTTTTTTATTAGTTGTCTACATAAAAATGACTGTAGCTGACTGAAAGTACATACATACACGTGACAGAAATCTGAACATCTAAACTAACTGCAGAAACATTTGGAATTATTGAACAAACCGAAAAAAAAATTGCCATCTGGCACCACTGTTGTCTCTGTTTTGTGGCAAAACTGATTTTTGCAAACCCAAAAATCATCGTTTTCCACACATCAAAAAAAAAGGTTTATTTGTCATTCAAATTCATCATTTCTCCCATTTACACAGCTGTTTGCGCCATGTAGAAACCTGTCATTTGATGCATATTTTATGCAAGGAAATCCACGCCTGTTGGCATGGCTACACAAAAGCTGACAGGCTTTTGTGTAGACTCCTGTCTGGAGTAGGCAGTTCTCAAAACCTGAGTGACTGTGCAAGAAGGAGACGAGTGAGGGAAGCCACCAAAACATTCATAACAACTCTGAAGGAGTTACATTCTTCTCTGGCTGTGATTGGAGAAATTGGGAATAGTGAAGCTTTTGTCTGTTGCATCACCAGCCACAGCATCACAGTGGAATGGAACAGAGAAGGCCTTCCATAAAAGTAACCAGATCAAATCAATGCTCGAGTCTCCCATGTGCCTTCTGGCAAACGGCAGCTGAACTTTCAAGTCTTCTTTTTAAGAATATTCTCCTCTCTGCCACTCCATCATCATTTTGTGCAACTGTTGGTGCAAAATACAAAATTTGCACTATTCCAATTACAACCAGAGAACAATTTAGCTCATTCAGCGTCGTCACAGGTGTCTTGGTGGCTTCCCTAACTCTTCTCCTTCTTGCACATTCACTCAGTTTTTGAGAACTGCCTACTCCAGACAGGTTAACCATCGAGTACCATACTGTT
>OMMV01235350.1:0-17475 GCA_900302635.1 Chatrabus melanurus
ATGTTCATTTCCACATGAAAAACATACGGGGCAGGTCCAGGACCACCTGGTTTAGGCAGAAACCAAAATTATTCCTCACAGACATGTTGAATTATTGTGACTGTACTCCACCAATTATACTTTCAGTAACTGACCGCATCATGGATGACAAACACCACATTCAAATGGAAGCACTTGATTATAAATAAATGAGATTTATTGGGATTTCGTTTTCTGTAGTTTAGATTATTTCAGATAAAAATTACTGTTTCAAGAAAGTTTTCAACAGGTGTGCATCTAGGAGCTTTAACTAATTGAAAAAATAGTGTAAAATCTAAAATTCTTATATTATGAATCCATTTAAGTGTCAGTCACTTTGTTCCTACGGTCAGTGTTGACGTACCTTGTGCGATTTCCAGCTGCCTCTTAGCGTCGCCTAGGGCAGAAAAGAGGTCCAGCTTGATCCTGGT
Organism: Chatrabus melanurus; assembly: GCA_900302635.1. Classification (NCBI taxonomy): domain Eukaryota; kingdom Metazoa; phylum Chordata; class Actinopteri; order Batrachoidiformes; family Batrachoididae; genus Chatrabus; species Chatrabus melanurus. Next base: position 450 of record OMMV01235350.1, read on the forward strand.
CTCGGCACTCAGGCTATTCTCCAGGTGCTGGGTCTTCTCCTGCATGGCTGACAGCGCCGACATCAACACCTCCGTATCCTTCTCGTTCTCTTTATACTTCCGCAGCTCCTGCGTGCGACAGGAAATTGCATGTGATTAAAAAATGGCAACCAGAATGGACACTAAGACAGTGCAACACCCAAGCCATACATGTTTCACACCAGTTCTATCTTTGTGCGTCAGTGTTACCATAATATATGGTCCTGTGTGGCCTTGACATTTGATCAATTCTGTCCAAAGTTGAACCGCTAACACACAACCCTTCCACCGTGTTTAATCCAAACTGGTCCCATGCTAGTGTTGGGAATTGGACAAGGCTTCCTCGCTTGAGTGCTCGGCAGTTATGGAGCCGACTTGAGCAATGAAGCTGTTGTTGTTGCAAAGAAGAGCAACAGTGGGCAGTGGGTTTGTCTTCCCAACACGCCAACGTCACAGGAGGAATGTTGTTGGTGTGTCAGGAAGACTTCGATTGGGGGAGTAAAATAAATAGATTAAAAAGTTGCACAACACATGCGTGTTGGTTGGATTACGACACAGACCGTGTGATGGGCGTGCAGTTGCAACATGGTTTTGTGCCACAGTCACACGATGCACTGACCTATTTCAGTGTCAAAGCCATTCGTGTTGTTCGTAGTTCATGGTGGGACAATGTAGTTTCATTTTCTTGGAGGCGCTCATAAAACAAATATATTCACAGAGCGGAGATCTTCTTGTATGTTGTCGAATGTGGATCGTGACACCCGGTCTTTCCGCCATTCTCTCACCCAAGGCTTGTGTCTTCTTCTCTGCTTTGTTCCCTCACTCTTCTGTCTTTCTCTCTGCCACCCCACAGTAATATATACATGCGGCTACAAAACTGGCTACCAACGCAGCAACCTCCACTTCCACATCGTTTTTGTGCAGACTACTAACAACCTGCTCTTTTGGGCGCCACAGCGCCATCTGTGACTGTGTCGCAAAATTGTTTCATATTTGTGGCGCGGCTTCTTTAACTTTCGATACACTACGACCCAATTATGACACACGTCTACGAGACAAATGTGTCTGGGTGCATTGTGGACCCACTCTGTCACATTTGTGTTCGGGTGTGTCGTATAGCGCCTCGCCGTAGGTGGATTCCCTACTTAAACTCACAGCATTTTGATCTTCGTATTTCTCTGAAGCTAACAGTAGATTCATAAAGTGTTGCCATAAAAAAAAGCATCTCAACCATTCAGTCTCACCTGACACTTGCCCTCTAGATCCCTAATCTGCTCCTCTTTGAGTTTTGTCTCCATGCTGAGCTTCTTGCACTCCGTCTCCAGCTCTCTGATACGGCCTCGCAGAGAATCAGTGGACTCCACTCTGATGCACAGAAGAGAAAATTACACTCTTAACAGTCCTATATAGGCCCTGAGGCCTGTTTGTGTCGGTGCTTATCTCCAGATTCCATAGCGTGAAGCGAATGAGAGCCTACGACTCCCTCTGGACGGGATGCCAGTCCGACACAGGTTACTTACCCAGCCAAGGCCGGTTCCCATTTACAGCTGGGTGGACTGAGACAATGTAGATTAAGGGTCTTGTCCAAGGACACAGACGGGTAGCATGAGCGGGATTTGAAGCCAGGTCTACATATTGGTAGGCCGGCTCTATATCCACTCAGCTACCTGCTCTACCGACTGACTGACTGCCTCTATTTCACTCTTAACAGTGAAAATGACAAAAATGTCCATCAGTCAATAAAGCATCATTGATTCATCTTTCACTTCACAGATGGACATTAATCAATCAATCAATCTTTTGAATGATTTGTGGGACACCCTTCAAAGGTCACTCTGTTGAAACAAATTCATTAAGGGAAATCTGTTCATTCACAGATGCACTGATTTAATTAGTACCTGTTGGCAGCAGCTAACGCTATGGCTCTGGCAGCAGTGGCCTCTTCCATCTTCTTCCTCTTCCTCTCCTCAGCCAGCTGTTTCTCTGCTAGGGCTCGAGCCTCCTGCTCAGCCTTTAGCCTTTTCTCCAGCTGGGAGATGGCCTGTTTGTCCTTCTGCTTGGCCTGAACAGCACTGTGGAGCCTGATGTGAGGGGAACAATACAGTCAGTCTGGTGTGACATAAAATATGCAGTTTTGCGTTGATGCAAAGTTCAGTCCTCCATCCATTTTCTATACTCGCTTACTCCAATTAAGGGTCACGGGGGGTGCTGGAGCCTATCCCAGCGGTCATTGGGCGAGAGGCGGGGTACACCCTGGACAGGTCGCCAGTCCAGACAAACACAGCCACACCCTCACTCATACCTATGGTCAATTTAGAGTCACCAATTCACCTAACATGCATGTCTTTGGAAGTGGGAGGAAGCCGGAGTACCCAGAGGGAACCCACGCAGACACGGGGAGAACATGCAAACTCCACCCAGAAAGGAACTGGGCACAGTGGGAATCGAACTCCAGACCTTCTTGCTGTGAGGCAAGAGTGCTAACCACTGAGCCACCGTGCCGCCCAAAGTTCAGTCCTGCGTTTATATTTTGTGTGAATTCATGTTGACATCTGACTGACTGTAGGCTTTTACACAACATCTCCTTTCACAGCCTGATGTAATAATCTTACAAATCCACCCATTCTGCTTCACAAGAATGGTATAATCAGAATAACAATTTCTGTCTTTCTTCTCTGACTGGGTGTTGGGTAGGATCGTGGAAACCAGTGGCGTAGGCGCCTTCATCGGTGAGGAAAGGTTTATTGATCTTGACTTCTGTGATTGTTGCTGTGATCTTTGTGGACTCAATAGATACCCTGATTGCAGCGCTTGAGAAGCTGAGTGAGGAATCGGAGTGTCTGGATTTATGACTGTCCTGGATCAAGGCTAAGATCCGGGTTTTCAATGACTTCCTGGATTCAGCCATCAGAATTATCATTTTCATCTGTATGCAGTGAAAGTGTCAAACTTGTTGAGACATTCACTTGTCTCTGCAGTGACATTCGTGTCTCTATGTCCATGACCTTTTGAGATTGGGAGACACCTGGGAATTGATTATGGAGTCATGAGGTTGTGGCCTATATCTTTGTAGGAGAATGTAGGTTCAATTCTTTAGGCTCCAGGTGCGGTCCTGTCTTACTGTATGATTGTGAGACATGATGCTAACCACTGACCTAAGGTGATGACTGGATGTCTTTGGTACTGGAGGAGGATCCTTGGGTACTGCTGGAATGACTTTACGCCAAACAAACAGTTGCTTCTGGACTCTAAAATAAGGAGTATCACTTGCATTGTGAGGGAACGTCAGTGGTGACACTTTGGCCATGTGCCACGTTTCTCTGGGCATGATCCAGCATGTAGGTGCCTCAGTGCCGAGGACACCAGTGGCTGGAGAAAGCCAAGGCGATGCTCACGTTTCACCTGTCTGTGGCAGATAGATGGTTACGTTGAAGAGGTGGGGATCGATCGGTTGCCTGTTGGGTGGTTGCGATTCAGGACCCAAGGCGGTGCCGTAGTGTGGTGGATGTGGCAAAGTGCGGCACCAGCACATGCTCCCAGACCTGACCTTCTCCGAGATTAAAGTCACTACTACTGTCTTCTTACAAGTCATGGAAGGCAGCCAGGGATCAACCTGGAATTTAATGTTCTATTGGATTTAATGCTTGATAGATAAAATAAAACTCCCAAATTAATTTAGATATATATTTTTGGCTTGTATATATACCGGTATATAAAAATTCTATTTGTCCAGAAACACATGGTAAAGAAATGACTTTTTTCCCCCTGATTGCCTTAAAATTTTAAGTTGACTGAACTTAAGACAAGTCGAGGCAACTTTTATAATGATTCAATTAGTACAGTATAATTTATTTTCATATTCATATCATAGTCACAAATGATTGATTTATGGATTTGTTCTGAGTGACACATATTTCAGAAAAAAAATAAAACAAAAAACCTGTTCTACAGCATGAAATAACAGTTGCACAGGTGGCTTTGAAACAGGGACTTTCTAGAAGCAGGTGCGTTACCAGTGTATCACTGTGACATTGAGGATAAAGATATTTCATTACCTACGCATAATATTGTTTCGGTGATGTATGTTTCTTTGTAAACCCATCTTTGCTGTAGGTAAAAGAACAGTGGCACACTTTGATTACATGACAAATAACACCAGTTGTTTGGTCTACTGTATGCGTGTGTATACTCTGTGCTGTACGTGCACCCACTTGTTCTGCAGCAGCTCATTGTCCTGGCGAAGCTGGCCTAGTTCAGACCGAAGGCTGCGGTCCTGGCTGCTCAGGGAGGAAAGCTGACTCCGCAGATCTGACTCCATCTGCCTGTTGGCCTGAAGATCTGCCTTCAGACGCTTCACATCCTGCTCCAGCCTTTCACAGAAGAAGCAAAAAAGCCCAAAATAATATCATACTATTATCTAACAAATGTGTGTCTGTGTGTTTATTCCCCAACTCCTCCCAGTCCCTTTTGGCCAAAAAAAAAGAAAAAAAAGATCTTATCTGCCTGTCTGTTTGTGGGTCTATTCCTCCCAGATCCTTTTGCTGATTTCTATCAAACCGCCCTAAAAGAATTCATTTTAGCAAAGGTCAAGGTATTTAATTTTCAATCCAATTTGGACGAAATGTGGCACACACGTAGGTGGATTCTGGAATTGCCCTGGCAAAGTCAGCCAGAGGTCAATCATTTAGGTGAAGGTCAATGTCACTGGGGTCAAATGTCCGATTGTCGTAGCCCTTGCCACAGGTACTAACCCTAATCTAAAGAAATCCACAGTAAACCAAAGGCCTGCTTCACATGTGCCTGAACAAGCCCAGACATGCTCCACTGTGCCAACCTTCTTATTTAAACTAATATATAAAAGAATAACTGCAAATTATGTTAAACGATGCCATCATAGACCAATATAGGAAGTTTGCTGGTCCTCATCTGTATCTATCAGAATCCAAAATTTCAACCTGAATACGCAGTAGTTTTTGTGGAGTTATTGATGGAGAGTTTGTGGGCCCACTCACACAGTGACGCAAACACGCTCACTGCACACTGATTATTCATATTAAATTACAGTTCCCCTTTCACAGAAACTGCCGAAGCTGAAGTGATGCAAAATAGCAATCACTAACGTGATTCAGATTTCGAGTGCCATTTCCATCAAACTGAACAAAGTGAAAGCAATAACAACCACAATAACAGTGGCGTGTAATGCACACACAACCAAAAAATATTTTCTTTCTGCCCCCGGTTGCTCGGGGTCGCCACAGCGGATCCAGTAGAGATCTGCGTTTGGATTTGACAAGTTTTATGCCGGATGCCCATTCCTGATCCAACTCCAGTTCTACTTGATGAAACGTGTCCAGCTCCTGGTGTTCGTAAGCGGCCTCCCAACAAAATACTAATCAGGACCTACTCTGAGATCTGACGGGATCAGCTGTGTTCAGAGCACCATGGCTGTACACACACACACACACACACCCAAAATAAACAAAAGCACGATGTACAGTAAAGAGGAAGGGGTGTTTCAAACAGTTTGGCAGGGTGTGCCTCTTACCGCACTAGAGTGTCCGATTTGCCCAGCTGGTTGTTGGGGATACAGTTCTCCACAGGATCCTTCTGACCCTTCCCTGCCCCTTTCTGCTTTTTGTCATTCTTATTGGTTGATGAACCCGGGACGCTCCCGTTTGTGGAAATGTGATTGCGTGGAGACGAGTTAGAAATGTTGCTCCCACCTCCGCTGGCATTTTTGTAGTTCTTCCCAGTCCCTCCTGTTTCCTCTTTAGAAATAAAGTGTGAGTTGGTGTCAACGTGTGCGTTTTCGCCGGCTAGGTCGTTATTCAGTCTCTTTGCCCCAACGTAGTTCTCAATGTAGTCCGTCTCCTGTAGTTTGGAGTCCAGCGTATGTATAATACTGTTGTTATTGATCCCAATTGTTTGTTGTTTTTTGTCCTCACGCGCTTTTGCATTACTGTCCTTCCCCTTTTCCCGGTACTCCAGTTCTGGTAATGGCAACGAAGTGGTTTTCTTTCCAGGAGGTGCTCCGTTTTGGGATATAACTGAGGAGTCTATCTCTGAGATCCCTTTAGATAAAGCAGCTAGAAGAATGCAAGCAAAGAGAGCGTTAGAGAATAAACAGAAAAATACTAAATTAAACAAACAACAACACACAACAGAATGACTGATGAGCACTGACAGCAGTCATGCTGTGATCTGCTTTCTGTTAACCCGTAAGGAACATTTTTCTAAAAGTGCGTCACGACTATGCAGGTGGGAAAATGGCCTTCTATTCAAAAGACCAAAAAATAAACATTCTCAACGTGCAATTTGCTTTGACTGAAAGGATTCAACAGAGTTTCCATTCAGGTTTTAACTTTCAAGTAGCAGATTTGAAAATGAAAATAGTCAACGCTTTGATCAAATAAGGGGTCATGTTGAACAAAATTGTATTTAAACTACGGTACATTTACAATCCCCTCCAAATAATTCAGTTTCTCCTTAAAGTTTTAAAAGCTCCATACCAAGCCTGATACCACAATCAGCATTTATTTTATTTTCAATGCCCGATTAAAAAAAAAAAAAAAAAAAAGTAATATCTGTGCAATAAACTGCATTTATTTTGGTTCAGTGTTACAGTGTTGTCATGAAGCAGCATTTCTTGCTGCTATAATTTTTAAAGCATGAAGGATTACCCTTACCACTTGAATTGTTGCAAACTTTTAAGTACACCCATTTGTTCAATTTTGCACTCTGAAAAGACTTGAAAAATCAGTTTCTTTATTTCATATTTGTTATACCCGGCAATAGAAAGGTCACAAACCAATATTTCTGTAAGAAACACAAAGCTGTATGAGTAAAAGCTCCTAAACAAATTAAGGTGATGTTCTCCTCTCTGAATGTACCACTTTGCACCATTTTGAGTGTGCATTTTATGGAGGCCCCGCCATCAACGAGCTGGATCTGGCTGTCTACTCTAAAACTTCTTGCTTTTAGCATTTGCATAATACCAGGAAAAACATATGTTAGGGATGCCCTAATTAAAGTTTTTGTTTTGTCTGTTTGTTTTGTGCCGCTGATTGCAGTTAAAGCCCTTAAATATTGAGTATTTTCTAGTATAGAGTCTGATCCATAATTTTAACATTGCATCTATTTGCTAATATTGGATGATGTACATGTGCATGCACATGTAGATGTTTCCAGAGACCCACTTTGCTCTTTTTTGATGCATCTCCATGAATATGCCACAGAGCTTTGCCTCAGTGCTGGCCACTGCATACTTACATTTCATTACAATCCTACTAGATTGTAAAAGTTATTGCCGTTTAAAAAAACAAAAAACCTTTTTCCCTTCTGAATGGACCACTTCCAATTTTGGCACACAGCTTCACTTCAGACAATGGATACCACAGGTTTGTCCTGTTTTTTTGTTTGTTTTTTAAAATATATCTACACACCAGAGTCAGAAATGGGTTCATGAAAATCAGTAGAGCTGTTTAAACATTTCACAGTTTGAATAATGCTGCATTAAGAAAATACGGCACGCACTGCTTACTTCTTTAATGGGTTCCTACAATGTTTTTGCATAGTTTGCGTTGTGTTTTGTATAGTGTGCACGGAGGAGGTGTGTCAGTGGTAGGAAGGTTTGGACAGCCTGACTTGTTTTGTTTTTTTTACTAGCTGGAACAAAACACTGATTTTCAAATGCACCTCGCTTTAACTGCATTTGTTTCAACTTCTCATTATATGTGGATGGGGCGCGTCCTGGAGTGACTTGGTTCACTCACACGACTTCAGCTTACATGAGCTTTCAGCTGCAGGAGAATTTTGGAGGCGCTGTTCCCGAGGAATGTGGCTGAAACGAATGTCAGAAGCAGCTCCGCTTGCATTGATGTTGCCGCACGCTCACACACCTTTTTGTTAAATGGAACCGCTGTGACTTTCATGTCACTCAAAATGAATGCACTGGAATTAGGGACGGCACAATACCACCTTTTCATGTCCGATATGACACGGATATTGGAACCTTCAGTATCTGCTGATCCTGATACTAATCCGATGCCATTTCCCTGTTTTAAAATAATCTAATCTCTTAATAAATACATTTGTCTGGATGTACTTTGATAACCTCATCATCTAACAAAACATCAACTCAAACGGTGAAACAAACAGTCTACTGCCTGTAAGGAAAACATACATAGCCCACAAGATACCGGTAAGTCAAACGTGCAATAGAAGACTCGGATTGGACTCGATTTTTTTTTTTTAATTTCCAATATCTGATCCAGTAATTTTGGCCAATATTGGACTGATACTGATACCAAAATATCCGATCAGCGTTGTTCTACCAGCTTGCAACAAGCCGTTTATGACAGCTTTTATAATTCAAACATGATCTATCATAAAATGTTACAATCAGCCCCAAAGCGGACACAATCTGGATAAGCTCACTACATCCCAAAAACATATTACTAAAAAAATAAATAAATAAAGTATCATTTCTTTCAAATGAACACACTATGTCCCTTCAAAATTATTTTCACTAAATGTGTAAGCTCAACAAAGCCTGTATATTACAGCATGCTTTTTTGTGTAACACCACTTAAAAGGCACACTGTTTTTTTTTTTTGCTCCATGTGCAAATTTGTGACTTTCAAACTGTAAGGACTGCTGATAAGGATTATATTTAGGGTAATACTGTGTACTTATTTCCCTGACACTATGTTATACACCTGGGTGTATAACATAATCTATCACTAAGGTGACTCTGCAAACATTTTTCTGTGAAGGACACAGATTTTCAATTTACCAGCATCCCTTTCCAGATAACTTGACCTGTGGAGTGGCAGCTGAATAGGAAAATCCTTCAAATAAAATACAACTCTAAAATACCGTATTTTCCGGACTATAAGCTGCACTTTCTTTACTTGTTTGGCTGGTCCTGTGACTTATATTTCAAAGCGACTTATATATCAAAGATATACTAAATTATTATCTACGGTCACAAGATGGCACAGTCTACACATGCGACAAGCTGCTCCTGTATACTGATCTGAATGAGATACTGTCTGATCCACACTCTGGAGCAGAAGGTGGTGGTACTGCACCAATAAGCTTGATGCCAACCGCCATAAAACAAGAAGAAGAAGAAGATGATCTGAATGAAGACAGGCTGAGTCTTAGAGAATGAGTGAAATTAATAAATCATGTTCTCAAACTGAAAGACCGTGCTCTTGAATAAAGAAAGGGAGTATTTTTCATACTACTCGGAACTCCACTGCTTTGCACTTTGTGGGACAGCCAGAACTGCAATGATGAAGATGGCTAGGCTAACATCAGGCTAATCATGATCATTTTAAAAATGTAGTCATTTTAACAAGTTTATTTACTTTTAGTGAGGTAAATGTGTACACATTTAGCTCTGCATTGATATGTCTTCATCTGTTGGTGACAAGAAGCAATTTATTCTTGAGTTCTATGTGCCCCGTACAGTAACATTAATTAACCCATTACCTTCTGCTTGATAATGTGGTGTTTGCATTGTAAATAAATAATACTCAGATTAAATTCATTTTACTTGTTGCATGAGGTGGTAGCACCATGTTTCATAAATAAATGTGACATAGACCGATGCGACTTGTGTTTTTTTTCCTCTTCCAAATTCATTTTTGGACAGATGCGACTAATAATCCGGTGCAACATGTAGTCCTGAAAATACGGTAAATAGCCATTGATTTTCTATGTGACAAAATGCCACTTGTGCATGATGACAAAGAATTGAACTGTTACTGACAGAAATTCATTTCGAGGTGGAAATTTTCAACACTAAAAGACACATAGAGCCAAACATGACAAGTAAACTATGTAACTGGTTGTTTTCTGTTAAATCACTGACTTTGACAGTCCATTTCGTATGTTGTTGTTTGCTTACCCTACAGTATATTTGTTGTCTTTTGCATTGGCTAATAAAAAATAAAAAAAAGCACGTGTGTGTGCGTGTCTCACCCTCTTCCGCCTCCCTTTCCTGCCTCTGCAGCATCTGTTGCTCTGGTGGTAAAGCCTGTTGAAGAAGCTGCATGTAGAATTCATTCTCCTTCTGCACTTCCTTCTGTTTCCTCAGTCGCATTTTGTAGCTGACGTAGCTCTTAAAGCCGAAGCCCAGAGTTACAACTGGATATCCGATACTGCGAAGTGGGAGTCAACGTTTCACATAAAGTTGCACGTTGGTTTTTGAAGTCAACAAGCTATGAGTAACTGTATCATGCATATGCAATAAATGACATTTACCAGTGAGCAGCAAAGGGTCGACATAGGTCGACGTGAAAGTTCTTTAGGTCTTTGAAGCGTATGGCAGCTTCGATGTACACAAACAGGATCCACAGCGATACAGTGGGCAGACAGACTCCTCTTTCTATGTGAAAATAAGACACACACACACGTACAAAAAGACATTAACTCTGCACTCTTGGATGTAGCGCTGAAGAAACTTGGCAGCTAAGAATTTATTGTGCACCAAGTCTTTGAGGTGAAAGTGACTGTTTGGCTGGTAGCGTTAAAAAGAATCCACGGAGTACTTTAACTAACCTGTGTGCCAGACATACTGGACCCATACGTAGGTGCTGGCAGCAAAAAACAGCCATTGGACAGGGATGAAGAGGAGACAGATGATGTCTGATGTAAACGCCACACACACAAAGAAGACGGAGAATGCCTAAGAAAAGGAGAAAAGAGACAGGCAATTACATTATACAAGTTATGCAGAAACACAACAGTGTATAGAACATACACATATGGTATGCAGTAACCCCGAGGTGTGTGTGAGTACAGAGGGACTATTATCACCAAGCAGCTATGTTGGCTGGCAAACCATGGTTACAGTTTAGGCCTCCTCAGACCATTAGTGTTTTCTGTAGTTCACATTCAAATTCCTGGAATAATGTTGATGTTATCTGGGGTTTCATACATTAAAATGGGTCAGATGTTCATGGATTAACGTTTTCCCATGGATCCATTTACTAAGTGAGTGTCTTTTTAGCAACACAAAAACACAACATTTATGGTATGTTGCATTTTTTTTGTATGATCCTTAGAATGCTTTTGTACTTGATCTATATATTGTCACCAGTTTAAATGTCCGCATACAGAACTTTTGGGTGTCTTTTATAATTTTTTCAACATGACACGTTATGATATTACCATTTCAGGTCGTAATGTACACAGTCATGGCATTTCTATAGAAAAAATATATAAAATTGTTTAATACATTGCATGTCACTATTTAACTCAAACCATATTGCTGTGCTCAGTCACATGACTGTAGCCTGGATAAATAATAGAATTTGATTGACACAGCGGTCTATTAAACATATTTAACACTGAAACTGATAAAACAGCCATTATGCAGAATTAAGTCAAATGTGCTTAATGATTGCTGATTTGGTAAATTTAGAGACTGTCGGTAATTCTGCATAATGAACCCCCCCAACCCCCACACTAAATAAATAAATAAATAACATGCACAAAACAATGGCAGTGGCCTATTAGATTATAAATACTTTACAGTTATCACATTACTTGAAAACGTGTTATTACTGAAGATGTAGTGCCTCCCAGAACCCTTGCTTTTTCACACCAAATTAAGCACTTGTGTAGGTCATTGTTAACGCCAACTCTTAATTCAAAGTTAATCTTGAAAATGCCATTGATAGCAAATTTGAAATTTGCAACAATGTTTTCATCACGGTAACTTTACTCTCAAGTTCCATTAGGTTAGCTAGCTAGTTTACTGGTGTTTTTTTTTTTTGCTGGTCCATTAGATTTTATTTTTTCAATCTTTAATGAGAAAACATTCAAGCTAGTTTATGATTCATGTCCCATTTAGAAGGAAGACAGACTTGCCCCCAGTCTGTGAGATTTCCTCCAGCACAGGAGTTGGAAACGGCTCTTGTCACATGACCAAACAAAGACTTAACATTGGACAACACCAATTTTTATATTACCCAGCAATCATCACTGCATATCTGTATATGACAAAAATGACAAATAAATTCATTTAACTGAATAGTTTTTAAGGTTTATGTGGAATAAGTATATAATTTTGTTATACTTTGCTACTATTTTAAAAATCATAACAGAGACGTGTTTGCATTTTTAAAGGTATACATACCAAATGGCATCTTTAATGTGAGCTCTACTATAGCGCTGCCCAGTTCAGTGTACAGAGATCGGTGGTTAATTCAATCGGGAGTCTTCAAATGTAAGGAGGCTGGGCTTCTTAGGGTAATAACATATGGATTATAGTAATTTGCATATTGTAAAATGAATCTCTAAATTATAAATCATTTTTTCTTTATTCCAAGAAAGACTAAGTTAAGAATGTGTCGTTTTCTATTGCATACTGACCACGTCAGATTCAATTTCATGAATTATTTGTTGCCACTGTAGTCAAATGTGTCTTGGCTACCTCCAGTTAGTGGATTTTAATGTTGTGTACTTTCTCCTGTTAGCCCTCTGTCAGAAATCAATCCAGGCCATGAAACCTGAATGCAAGTCAGGTGGAAAAGGTTGATACTCAGGCTCAAAATAAGCTCTTACCAGACCCTGATATCGGAAGGAGTCGTAGACACTCCGGATGAAAAGCCAGAAGGGCCAAAGGTACTCGAACCTGAACTCCAGCACAAAGTCGGCCAGCAGAACTAACACCCACACTACCAGGAACTTCAGGTACAGGAACGTACTGTGGGAGAAGAAACATAGCAGATTAACCATGGGGAAAATTACCACGATAACGAGACAGTGATAAACAGAGACGAACAAGAACGAGACGCTGAGGAGAAGCTAATAAACAAGGCCTATTGTGGATTTATATGATATCTTGGCCAGCTTTTAGACGTCAGCTTTATATTTTAAAAAATAAAGAAAAATAGGTGGTTTTTGTAAGAGCTATCTCTAATATGTGACCGGGGGGTGTGACCTCAAGCTCCAGTGAGGTAAAACAAAGAGCATGTATGCAAATCCAGTCATTCCCAGCTGGCTGAGGATACAATTACTGTTTTCAAAGTGACTGAAATAGATAAGAATCGGTGTGACACATTCAAAATAGTACCAGTATAATTACAATTAAAACAATAGTTGTCCCCTAACTCACAAAAGAGTGGTGGAGGTTGTGCGATCACCCTGTCAGATTGTTTTATGTTGATGTAATGGATGGATTTTCAAAACTTTTGCGGGCCTTGGTTCAGGGAAGGGCAGCGCGTTGGCTTAGTGGTTAGCACTGTTGCCTCACAGCGAGACGGTCCCAGGTTCGGCTTCCGACCTGGTCCTTTCTGTCTGGAGTTTGCATGTTCCCGTGTTTGCGTGGATTCCCGCCAAGTGCTCTGGCTTCGTCCCACTTCCAAAGATGTGCAGGTTCGGTGAACTGGTGAATCCAAACTGACCGTAGACGTGAGAGTGTGAATGCGTTTGTCTGTCTATATGTGTCGGCCCTGCAATAGACTGTCGGCACGTCAAAGGTGTACCTCGCCTCTCGCCCAATGACCACTGGGACAGGCTCCAGTTCCCCCGTGACCCTTAACTGGAATAAGTGGGTTTAGAAAATGGATGGTTCAGGAGGAAGTATTGATTCAATTATGGTGGTGATTTGGAAGTAGGTGCCTAGCCCTAGATACTAACTGTAGCATTAAGCCGAATGAGAGTCTTTGACCCCAGACCATCACACATTACTTCCCCAGGCAAGGCCGCTTCCCATTTACAGCTGGATTGACTGGGACAATGCAGTTGAAGCGTCTTGTCCAAGGACACACCGACAGGCAGCCTGAAGCACACACCTGGAATTGAACCCCGGTCTATATATTTGTCACCCGACCCCGATCCCAGAGCCACCTGCTCTGTGGGATAGTGATTTGGAGCTGCCTGAAAACTTTGCCCTTTTTCATTTCCTGTAAAACGGCAAATTATGATGCTTCACAAGAAGTAGCCTTAAGTTGTCACAAAGACCTACAGATGTCCTGCTAATAAACAAGTCAACAAAGACCTTGGTGTATGCCTGCACTCTCGAACTAGAGTACGCTTTATTTAAAAAGGTCACACGGTAATGTCAGTCAGCAGGTGTCCTAGAAATAGATATTAAAAGGTTGTAACCTATACCCCCTAGACACTGAGGAGATTTAACCCCCAACCCCCATACAAACACACTCCTCATTTTCAGATCTCTTAATGTGTTTCTGTGCCTGTTGCATTAAATGCAAAGAAGTTGTTGCTCATCACACCCCCTATCTGACGGGAGGAAAAGCTGCAAAAATGTAACACCTGAAGAGTTTCTTGCTTTTCCACAGAGAGGGACCAACGGTGGACATTTCCTCAAAAAACTCACCTGACCACTGAAAGTAACCCTAGACCCCATGGACCAGTGGTGGAAGTAAGTCACCGTCAACTCACTCTCAAGTCATGAAACAGCAAGGACTTAGCTTGAGACTTGCAGTTTCATGACTTGAGAGTGACTTACTCCCACCTCTGCAACACTGACATAACGTTTGGAATCCCAGTATCTACGGGGTCCTTCGACTATCTTTGCTGGTCACGTGTGTTTCCAAAGAAATGCTCGTCCCGGATCCCTCCTCCTACAGAACATGTGGGTGTTTTGCACAACCTTAACCGACTTCTTGGCCATGTCCCGCAGAACAAGCAGGAGTTCAGATATGAAATTCGAAGCGTACATCATAGAAGACTAAAACAAGCCGTTTCCGGCCTAACTTTTACTTCCTACATGCATAGATAGAACTGTGTGTTTTTGAGTATGCTTACCACAACAAACTGTCATGTTTTTTTTTTTTTCCTGCACTAGTAACAGCGTAGCACTTGGACAGCAAAAATGTTGTTGAGTGGGCGGGTGAGTTATACCATCCCAGCCAGCTTGTGTAGGCAATAATTCAAAAACAATAAATGTCATCATCTTGTAACTCATCAAATTAAAAGAACACATAATGAGGATGAAGTGATTAGACCGTGATTAATACTGATGTCGCAGATCAATCCCAAAAGCAACTTTGTTTTACTTATAGAATATCCTACAGACATGTCTGCCACCTTTTGGATGGTTAGTGAATGCTGGATAATGGAAAACTAGAAATAGCTGCAAGCCTTCACCTCAGCATCATAGAGTTGCCAAGTCTGCCTACAATAAGAAAGAAGTAAGTCATGTACAGGCCCTGAGGCCCATTGGGTCAGTGCTTATCCACAATACTGTGGCATGAAGCGGATAAGAGTCTATGACTCCTCCTGCAGGGGGACGGAGATGCCAGTAAGTCAGCCAGATGTCCATTGCAGGTTACTTTCCCACCCGAGGCCAGTACCCATTTACAGCTTGGTGGACTGGGACAATGTAGATAAAGTGCATTGTCCAAAGACACAGGCAGGTAATTTGTGAGGTAATTGAACCCCAGTCCAATTCTTCCGCCTTAAAAGGAAAACAATTTAAATTTTACCAAATATATATTTTTAGAACGTATTATCTATTATTATAGGTAATACCTATGATTACAGGTTATGACTAAAAACAAACATAACATAGTCTGCTTATTTGTCTCACGAGACATGGCAACACTCGAGCATTAGCCAACAAATCAGCAGCCACAGGGATGAACATGATGCGCAAACATGGGATGAAATATACAACAGAACGCGAAAGTAAAACCTGAATTTAAAAAATGGATAGAACAGAATGTGTGGCTGAGGATGGTTCCAAAACTTTTCATCTGTACTGGAAATTAGTGATGGCAAACTCGAAACACTGTTCGGAACATTTTGAAACTTTTGAAACATAAGTGTTTAAAAACATTGCTCAAGAGTCTGTATCAAAAGGAAGATGTCACATGCTGTATTTAGAGCACCTCATAATGCCACCAATGTTCCAAGTGATTTGCTCCCCCCCCCCGCCCGGTGCTGAAACATAATACAACACAAGTGAATGAACTAGGATCACAGTGGTTTGATTCATAAACAATACTTAAATGATGAAAAAAAGGTAGTAAACTTTGCATTATTGTTGGAAAGGCTACAGTCAGTGCAGGGTCTGTACGTGCACTAACATGTATGATCGGGGCACCACAGTAGATCCGATATGGATCTGCATGTTGATTTGGCACAAGTGGCCTTGAACGAGGAACCTTCTATTTTGGAAGCAACTGCACTGACCACTTGGCCATCACACTGCATGCAAATTATAATCCTGGTAATTTCTTCAGCGCTCTTTATCAAAGAACACATCATAGTTTGACTGATTCTGTACAAGGATTTGTTCGTTTTCTCAGTTTAGTATCACTGTAAAGTGAAGATATTGGGATTTTTCATAGGCTTTGGGAAAGGCTATGCACATATCCTGCACATTTTGTGAATCTGAACTATTTCTGAATGGGATCTGGACCATATCGGACTTGTGCTACTGCGCAAGACTCATGAAGTGTGAAAAGCCGTGGTCTGGAAGCAGAAGTATTGGTTAAGATTCCAAATGTTTTATGTGTTTTACAAAAATTATAGCTAAATCCAGACCCTTATTCTTAGGGGTGGAACAATACGCTAGCTCCACGATACGATACATAACTAGAAAGCACTCAGAGAGCGCAAACCTCCGCCAAGGCAGTTCAGTCCCCCATAATGTGGAGATGTTCTTTTCCAGCAAACCGACATCTGAGAACCCAATGATAATGCCAGCATAAACCATTTTGGTAGAGATTAATATCCAACTCAATCAATAAATCTTTATTTTTTTTAATATCCCAGATTTACATGATAATGCGGATCACCACCAAAATCTGATCGATTGGTCCTTGGGCCATTTCCCACTTATCCTGAAAATTTCATCAAAATTGGTCCATAACTTTTTGAGTTATGTTGTGGACAAACAGACAGACAGAAACAAACAGACAAACGCCGGCAAAAACATAACCTCCTTGGCGGAGGTAATTATTGACATGTTGACATCATGCGTTCCAAATCTGACACCATTATGATAAACCGTGTCGGGGAA
>OMMV01235363.1:0-12227 GCA_900302635.1 Chatrabus melanurus
ATTTTGGTAAAAAGTGATGCGAATTATTGGTTGAGCTAATGGGGTTTTAAAAAGCAATAGTTTTCACCATCTGTTATGTTTTGTTATCGTGTTACAGGGTAACATATGTCATAGTATCCAATGGACGTTGACCTTGTTTGACCTTTACTTTGGAGACCAAACCTTCAACACAGTCAAAACTATTCCACTTATTAATCCTATTAGCTCAACCAATAATTTGCATCACTTTTTACCAAAATTGGAGCAACTTTAACTTTTGACCCCTGTACAAACTGAAATTGACCTTTGTCACCATTTTTGCTGTTTTTACCCCATAACTCCATAACATTCAGTCATAGATAGTCCAACCTATACCTGCAGCACATTCAGTCTCTCTTGTCTTCAGTGGTTTCTTTTAGGAAGAGGTGTTGATACGCTGACCCTGCAGCCTGCCATCCCTCCAACACTGGCCGATGTTTGTCCCTCAACAACTTAGTTCATTACCTCTTTCATCTGAGTCTTTTGCTCTACTTCTTTTTTTTCACACTATATTTCTTGCGTTTGCCTTTTTACTCTCCAGCCTTCATCATTCTCCTGCTTTAAAGCAGAGCACCACAGAGCAGTCACAAACATTTGAAGTCTCTGCTTTTAAAAGGCTTCCCTACAGCACCGCTCTCTCTCTCTCCCCCCCCTACCTTTTCCTCCACCGTCTCCAGCTGTAGTTCGGGACGACACAGGTAGAGTTTGCAGCCTCGCATTGAAGTGAAACCTCGCTCTTAGCACTTAATCAGCGGGGATAGTGACTCCGCCGTGTGCACTGCATCATAAGATTAAACTGCAGTCTACCCATTTCTGTAAAGTCTTTCCCGTCTTAGCCCAACTAAATTAAGGATGTCTGAACAGTCTGACTGAAGCATACGTGTCTCGACTCGGGGAAGATGCAGTTTTCATGAGTGATATTAATCATTTTATATCACTTATGTGTCGCTAATGATGTGTTGAGGCGGTTGTAGCTGCCGGCTGTTTGTTCACCACCAAGAACGCTGCAGCATGTCCTCTTGACACCTCTAATGCCATCATACTGCCATAGTGCACAGAGATAATAATGTAGAAAAGTAATGTGTGAACTGGGAAGTCGCAATAAAGTGGTAGTTCCCATATTTTTGAGGAAGAGACGAGGGTTTGGAATATGTCTTCCTGCGTGACTCTAATTTTCTGGGCAGGGTTTGAAGCCGTAGCCTTTTGGATTCGATTTTTTTTTCGATGCACAACTTTCTTCTTCACACTTCAGATGAACGTTCTTATAAAGTTTCTTCAGACATTGTGGCTCCAGTGTTGCTTTGTGAAGTTGGCTTGGTGTCATGTTTCAATTGGGTCAGTAGTGTCACTTTTTTTTTTTTTTTTTTCTCTCGCCTGTTATGAGGTCCAGTAATGAGGAAATTCAAATGAAGGAAATGTTTCATAAGAGCTTATGATCCGAGTGTCCACAGTATGATAAATGTGTGGGTTGGAATAATGTGGGCGCTCAATTAGAGAGCCAACCTGCATCTGAAGTTTAACATCTTTGACTGGTTTTGTGTCGAGATGGAGAACCCTCAAAGTTATTGCTACGCCCCCTCCCCCACAGGTAAAAGTTTGGGGGGGTTATATAGGAATCACCCTTTCAGTCTGTCTGAGTCTTGTAAGTTCAACTCCCTTGAAACTGGTTTATGGAGTTCAGTTAAACTACACACAGTTGCACCTGAAGCAAAATAATTCCAGTCAGACGTCTTCAACGGGACATAATTGGACTTTTGTTTCTTTTTAGACATCGTATTTGTCAAATACATGTAGAAATACTCCTGTTGGTTTCTTCAGTACAGAGGTTGACCAGTTTAATTCAAGTATCTCATCTCAAAAGTTTTACTACCACCAATATACAGTCAGGTCCATAAGTATTTGAACAGTGACACAATTTTTTTTTTGTTCTCTTCTGTACACCACAGCAGTGGCGTTGAAATAAAACAATCAACATATGCTTGTAATGTCAACTTTCAGATTTAATTCAAGGGGTTTAACAAATATTCACTATTTTTGTTAAGCCCCTTGATGGTTAATGGAATAATCCAGTGTACATATTGTGGCGGTATTTTTGTATTTCACTATATGAAAGCTTTGTTGTTGTTGTTCAATAATGTTTGACTTTTTAAAATTATAATTGTACAAAGTTAGTTCATTTGCACTTATTTCTGGGCATATTTTAAATTCTGTACTTAAAAGACAGGAATTCCGATAATACTTACCAGGACTGTATATACATTGTAATAAGAGTAAATGGTGTAGAGTTATCGTCATTTTTATACAGACTTCCAATTTTATGATATTCCACATCCATAGTGGTGGAGCATAGATCCCAAATTATAAAAATTATCTCACAATTACTTAGGGATCAAACTATATATTTTAAGGAAAGATGAAATTCCAAACTTGACAAAATGCAATTCGGTAGAAAACTGTATTCATATTTGAAAGATTTTCCCACTGAGGACAGTGTTCTGCATGAATATTTTCCAATAATAATTCCAGGGGCTGCATTAGATGAAAGTGAGGTGGTTTTAAGGATGGGGAAATATTGGAAGGCACCTGTATGTAAGACCAAATCTTTTTTCCTTCTCTTTGTAGAAATTTTACTTTCAGTTTGTGACCAAAGCCTTAATTTGAGCTGCAATTAATTATCTTCACAGTTAATCAGTGTGCTGAATATCATGAGGTTACTTCTACAGATTTCTTTTTTTTTTCATTCAGCACCCTAAAGCTTAAAAATATCTAATATGCAATAAAGTAATAGCATCCAATCTTCACATTACAGGACAAAAACAACCAGATATTGTGGTTTTTAAATAAATTACTTAAATGAATAATCTGTCTCTGTCAATCAACTAATAAGACTTATAATAAGATTTATTTTCTTTGTCAGTAGTGTTTTAGATAAATGACAAATAAATCAGTTGATTGCATGAAGCTTTGTTGGTAGCAGCGTCATTTCGGTAGTGTACAAGAAAGAAACTCTAATCAAAGTGGATTAAACCCGCAGCCTGTTTTAGAGTCGACATGAGTGAACTCCATGGGAGTGTGTGTGTGTGCGCCAGTAGGAGGTCGGATTAATAGGAATTAGATTGGATTTAATGATGGGAAACGGAAAGCAATGGAGGAACTCAGCCCCAGTCCAAAACTCCCTGCTGTCGGGAGTGTTAATATTTGCAAATGGCAGAGGGATGGTGGGATACACACGTAAAAACAAATGCGTGTTCAACTGCAGTGACTCACACAGTGTCACCAACCAACCCAGGGATCACAGCGTCACCGGTGGCGGCGTGTTTAATCCTCAGAGTCGTTACTGCTCAGCGTCACCATTTCAAGCGAGCCTCGACTTTGGGACTTTACAAATTTACCACATTTAGAAAAGTCATATTTGTGCTGTTGTACCGCAAACACAACCCACCCCACCAACAGACACCAGTCAGGCTGCATAATTCCGTCGTAACTGCCCCGTCACGCAGCCTCTCGGCTGATGCTCGCCGACGTCTGACCTTTAATGAACGCACAACTGGAGCCCTGCCGCTGTGGCTGTACGTGATGCTGTCTGACAGCGCTGCGGTTTAATGAGCGAGGTGCTCTCAGCAGAGCCAGCGTCAGCCCTCCACAATAACGTACAAAACCCCTACACACCTCATTAGCGTCACGCTAAAAAGCCCTTCTCCAGAGGATGTCATGGAGATGCCAGAGGAGTGTGAGACCGCGGTGTCATGTTTAAAGACAGGATTGTTCAGCCTCTCAAAAATGTGTTCCTTGTTTCCAGGAACAGAAATGGATCTTCTCTTCTACACATTATTGAAACGTCCGTCCTTTGAAGTCAGAAAATGTTTGCTTGCAACAGATCTTTACTTTGGAATTTATTTGCTACCAGACTGATTTGCGTGGGCTTCATTATTAGCAAGTTATCGATTTTTCGACATTTTTACTTCGATGTTACGTTAGCCAAGAGCCCCATCTTGGTAAAAAGGGGGCGAACGGCACAAATGTTATTGTTAGTTGCCACCCACCACCTGAGGATTTTCTCACCCAGCACCTAAATTTTCTCAGTAGCAAGCAGAATTGTTTTTGCACCCACGGGTGTGTTAGTGTAAAAATGAAGTCTGGGCAGGAGCTGTGTCACACAAATGTGTTTGCACGTTTGACCATGAAAAACCTGATCTCAAGTCCAGCACTGTATATTTGTAGTACTTAAAGTAGTCAGACCGTGCAGGAGAACTAAGATCCAAGTCTTTCGGGATCTGGTGCATCCTGTCTTACTGTGGTTATAAGACTTGAACACTAACTAGAAAGGCACTCGGAGCGTGCAAAGCAGGCCGAGCCCAAATAACTTTTCTATGTGACACTATCTCAGGATGTGCAAGCCCACGGTACAATAAGTGATTTAAGTTTGCTTGACCTTGACTTGGACATTCAGGGTCATTCAAGGTCATTTCTAATGGTGTCTTTTGAAAGCCCATATATGACTTTCTATTAATGTTCAACAGTAACCATGGGTCTATCTGCCCTATTCCTGGAGTTACAGGCCTTTGAATTTGCTTTTCCTATCTATTTGCATTGGATGAAAATTTCAAAGTTTGATTGACAGTGATTTTGACCTTCAAGGTCACCCAAGGTCAAATCCAATGGCATATTTTGAAAGGCCACGTATGACTTCCTATTCATGACTAATAGTAACTATGAGCTTATCTTGCACCAATTAGCCACTATAAGCAATCAAAATTTGAGTGACTTTGATTTTGACCTTCAGGGTCAGTCAAGGTCATAGCCCCTTTTGTAAGCCCATATATAACTTCCTACTAATGTTCAGTAGTAACCATGGGTCTATCTGCCCTATTCCTGGAGTTACAGGCCTTTGAATTTGCTTTTCCTATCTATTTGCATTGGGTGAAAATTTCAAAGTTTCGCCATTTCGTAATGCTATGATCCTGGCCGTTCAAAAATGACTGGGTTCATCCTTGGGTGAAAGGCAACTTGTGTGCCAAATTTGGTTGAAATCCGCCTAGGCGTTCTTGAGATGTTTTAACAGACACGCAGGCGAAAACAATATGCCAGCGACTTTCGGCGGCGGCTTAACCAGTGACATAAGGTGACAACTGGATGCCTTGTGTACTAGGTGTCTTTGGAGAATCCTCGGGTACCGCTGGAAAGACTTCGTCAGTGACATTTTGGCTACATCGCACACTTCACCTGGCTACGGCAGACAGATGGCTACTTTAAGAGATTTGGGACGGGCCGGTTGCCTCTCTGAGTGGTTGCTATCCAGGGCCCGTGTTGGTTCAGTGACCTTTTGGATGCGGCAACATGTGGCATGAAGTGCGTGTTCTTAGACCAAACGTGACCCGACACATCTTCCCCCAAAACATTGCTTTCCTAAATATTGACACTTGCTTCCTTTTGATTCGGTTGTCTGTCACATGTTGTCACAACTGTTGTTCTTGAAGTTACTTTCACAATTCACCACATTTTAGATGTAATTATCCTTAATTTGACAGAGCGGTGAATGTTGTTCCTGTTGTTGGTGTACAGTTGTGTTTGGTGTATTTGTGGTTCCTTCTCTTTAAAAGTCCGTTTCGTCGATGAATGTCCTTCTCCTCTAAGCTGTGTTTAAATAAAGGAAATATTCCCGTACTTCTTCAGCGATGACGCACAGGATTTAGTTGTGCAAAGCTCACTCACTGAGTCAGGTGGAAATATTTTAAGGGGTCGGAACTGAAATTGTGGCGACTTTGGAATCATGACACTTTGTAACCGTGGCATTAGCTGCCGAGGCTAATCTGTTTTAGCTGAGCTGCTCTTGCATATGAGTAAAAGCTCTGAAAATTAACCTCCTAACTCGTGCTAAGCTGCCCATTTGGCACAAAAAGGTTTACAGTTGTTTTCTACATAATTTTTTTTCATTATGGTTTCTTCAGGGGCCGCAAACGCAAACACGATGAAGATAATGAGGAGGAGGCGGACTCTGCTGACGAGTCTTCCAAAGATTCCAACGAGGAGGAGGAGGGCAGCAGCTCGGAGGCCGATGAGATGGCCGCCGCCTTGGAGGCAGAGCTCAATGACTTTATGTGACGTATAAACGAAGGGACGCCTGAAACGGCCCCGTTGGTATCCTTTGTTTCTCCTCTTCAGAATCGGTGTGTTTGAGCCACAAAACGTGTGCTGTAATTAATGAATGTGTTGTACAGAATTCTCTGTGATATATTGCGGTGTAAATAAAGTCTTCATTTTTTTTTTTTTTCTAGGGTTGTTTTCCCGTTTTGGCATAAAATGTTAACATTTTATTGTGAGATAACATAATACAGGAGATGTGACGTTTGATACATTTTTCTTTTTTTTTTCTATTTCAAGTTTTATATTGATGCGAACAAAAAAGGAAATGAAGTTGTAAATCGTAAAATTTGCTGATTGTACACGCCAAAGATTTCGGAGTACATTTGCAAAGGTGTGCAGCTAAATATTTTACTCTACTTCTGGTTTTATTTTCCTTTTGACAGTTTTTAGAATTGTTATTGCAACCAGCAGGTGTAGACGTTTGAATGTTTTTGTCAGTCTTTTTGTGTCGATTGCATTTGTACAATTGTTCATGTACTGGTAAGATAAGCTTCTTTGTCTTTTGTAATATGGCTCATAAACCCAAATTTAGTCCTATTCGATGTTTTGGGGGTTTGTTTTTTGGGGGGGGGTGGTCCATATGGTACATCATCCCACTGAGAGTGTCGTTTATTAAGAACAGTCACTTTAAGTAGACCACTGCTCATTTACACAAGAGTTTCTCAATAGTCAAGCAGTTGTTGCGTTAAGGCTGCACTTGGGAGGATTCTTAAATATGCCTAAATCCACGCGGTTTCCCTCAAAGTAATAAATCGAAGCTTAAGAGTGCGAACGTCCCGTCATTTGTCTGATTTGTAATCGGCAAAGAAAGTTTTAAGTATTACAAATTTGCGTCCCCAAACACATTTTACACACGCTGTAATTGCTCTGTGTATGCCACTAACTGACTGTGATTTTTATTTATCCAATGCAGGAACTGAGATGGTGTTATTGACCCTGCGCACGGCAAAAACAAGGAGTTGTGTAACGCCATTAAAACCCCAGAATATCTGTACTGGCTGTAGTTGTTTATGACCACACTCGGTAATCAACATTTTTGTTTAATCTCAGCCAGAACAGAATCGCCGCCGTCGCTCGCGCGCTTCGAGTGACTCGAGGTCGTCATTTATTTACATTTTACAGCAGGAGTGTTTTGACCATCAGCTGCTACAAAGGCGACAAAAACTCCTTATAACCTCTGTATCTCAAAATGCAACACCTCACAAAACGCCTTAAGAAATTTTCATGTAATTAATTTTCATAAATAAGCTGAACGAGGCAACGAGGATGAAACAAAATGACAAGTATCCTCAAAAAAAATTAACACGTTTGAATGGCGAATTACAAAACGCCTTCCGGCCTGGTTTTGGGGTTAATGACTAACTTTGGCACTTTGGAGATATTGAAATTTAATCTTGTGATTGTTAATGGTCGCGTCATGAATGCCAGCAGAAACGAGGCAGGCACATTTCTGTAGTTTTGTCAAACCACCTGAGTGACACGACAACAATGTTTGTGTCATAGTTTGATCCTTGTTACAGTCTTGTTTATTGGAATAACCTAACTGGCTAATTCAACCGTTCCTTTAATGGTGACTTCTATGCAAAAGTAGGAAAGTGGGCGGGGTTGGAGTGGATTGTTGATCACAAACAGCACAAGTGTTTCCTATCTTGCATTGTTGTTCAGTTGTCCTGCATTGTCAATATTAAAGTCCACATTCATTAATTACAATAATTTATTGCCTTTAGAAGTGTAAACATCGTCATAAAACTAATATTTTAATATTGGCAGCTGTGTTCAGCATAATTGTTTCACCTTTATATTGATTAAAAAATGTAATTTGGTATGCTTTACTTTTCACATTAAATGCATTGAGCAATGCAAATTGGTAGTACATGAAAAATGCTTGTAGTAGATGATGTATGATTACACTGTGTACTTGCATCCCATTTGACTTTATATGTAGGTCTTGAAAAATCAAGGTTTTGACTCATTTTCCCAACTTACAATTATGTTTCCCGAGCGCAATTTTAATTGAAATGCCATTTGTATACTGTGCTGTCGATATTTTGTGAAAAGCTCTAACCAGATAAATATCGCATCTCTTACACATTTATGTTAATTCATGAACAATAACTCTAGAGGACGGAGAGCACGTGTAGTTGAATACCCCTTGTGTGTGTTTTTATTTTTTTGCCTTCTTAAATCACAAATACATCACACATTTTTCCCTTTGTTGTGACAATAATCCTATTTTATTCTTGTTTCCTTAGTGGTAGTTTTATCACATTTTCAAAGAACTGACATGTAAAATATTTGTAAATTATTTCCTATTTGACCCTGAGATAAAAGATACTTTGATTCAATAAAGAGGTTGTTTATAAGTACTGAATTGTAAGTGAAACCTTTTTAAAACAAACAAAAAAAACATACTAAACATGGATTTGCATTTTGTGTTAAACCCATTATCCTTTTGCTGCTGCTTTTCTGCTCGACTGCTGGGGTTTTAACATTTTAATGAAGGTGTTTGAGCTCCTTTGGGACTCTCAGGACACTCAATGGAAAATGAATTCTGTCTCATGACAACCACAACTGTCAGGCCTCTCAGCAGTTTGTCAGGTGGACTAATAAGTCTCAAGATATGCATCATGAAAACAAAACAAAAAGCCTATATTGAGAAAATGTTGAATTGTAGAGATGGTTAAAAGAAGACGGTAGTTCCTGCACAGAAAAACAATCCTTTTCTTTGCAATCTGTTTCTTAAAAGTGCAGCTTTTTTCATTCAAATTTTAAATTTGATTTCTTACAATTATGTCAGCATGAACTGATCCACACTCTAAACATAAATCCACACCTTCGCTAACCTCAGACAGTTGGAGAAGTAGATTTGACAAATACGATGCTGATGAAAATGTGCTGACAAGTGAGGAGAGTGTGGTGGGAAGGTGGAGGGAGTACTTTGAGGAGCTGATGAATGAAGAAAATGAAAGGGAGAGAAGGTTCAATGATGTGGATACAAAATGAGAAAATGTGACAGATTAGTAAAGATGAAGTGAGGACCGCTATGAAGAGGGTGAAGAGTGGAAAGGCAGTTGATCCAGATGGCATACCAGTATAGACATGGAGATCTTTAGGAGAGATGGCAGTGGAGTTCTTAACCAGATTGTTTAATAAAATCTTAGAAAGTGAGACGGTGCTTAAGGAGTAGATGAGAAAAATGCTGGTACAGATTTTTTTTACGAATAAGGGTGATGTGCAGATTTGCATTAAGTACAGGAAAGAGTAGTGGAAGCTCAGCCAAGAAGAGATCATTTGTGAATAGCAGTATGGTTTCTTGGTGAGGAAAGAGCATTAAACATGCAATATTTGCTTTAAGGGTGT
Organism: Chatrabus melanurus; assembly: GCA_900302635.1. Lineage (NCBI taxonomy): Eukaryota > Metazoa > Chordata > Actinopteri > Batrachoidiformes > Batrachoididae > Chatrabus > Chatrabus melanurus. The sequence goes on from OMMV01235363.1 coordinate 9,523, forward strand.
TGTTGAAGTATAGGTAAGGCTAGAAGGAGTTTCATTACGTGTCTGGGTTTAGCGAAAGCTTATGACAGGGTGAGAGAGGAGTTGGGGTATTGTACGTGGAAGTCTGGAGTGGTAGAGAAGTATGTGAGGGTGGTACAGGATATGTCTGAGGACAGTGCGATTGCGGTGGGGTGTGTATTAGGAATGATGAACAGGTTTAGGTAGAGTTGAGATTGCATCAAGGATCTACAAAGTCATTTATTATTTGCAGTGGTGACAGATGGACAGACGAGATCAGACGGGAGTCTCCATGGACTACGGTGTTTCCAGATGACGTGATCTGTAGGGGATGTAGGGGGGCAGGTTGAGATGAGCCTGGAGAGGTGGAGGTATGCACTGGAGAAAAGGGGAATGAAAGTAAGTAGAGGCAAGATGCAGTGCATGTGTGCGAATGAGAGGGAGGGCAATGGGATAGTGAGGTTGCAAGGAGTAGAGGGGATGAAAGTCGAGTTTAAATAGTAATGGAGAGTGCAGGCAGGTTGGAGCGGGTAGAGTGACGGGATCGATTTGTCATTGAAGAGTATCTGCAAGAGTGAAAGGCAAAGTTTGCAAGAAGGGTGGATTGACCAGCTATGTTGTGTGACTTAAGTCTCTATCTCATTGAGAGACGACTGTTTGGCAACTGTGATGACTGAATTTTTAGACGAATTTAGCCAAGTTTTTGGCAACATTGGGGAGACATTTCCACTTTTTGACGACCGTCAAAAAAAAAAAGCAGTCTATTGATGGCTCCTTGGCGAGTAAAAAGACTAGTCTGAGAATAGTTAGCGAAGATGAGCAGTCGGCCGTTCGCCACCGAGGTTTTCAACGTGTTGAAAATCTGCAATCGAATGAAAGCGAGGCGAGCAACTAATTAGCGAATGGGGGTACTGAATGGGACTGCTTAGGGAATCATTTCAGACTACATTGAGACCAAGAGCCGAATTAGACAAAAGGCCGTTCATCTCTGTCGCCAATCGGTCGCAAGCCCAGTGAGATACGGGCTTTGGAGGTGGCGGCACTGACACACGAGGTGGAGCTGTAGGCGGTAGAACTGAAGATGCAATTTTCCCTGGGAGTTGACGAGGACAGGATTAGGAGTTGACACATCAGAGGGACAGCACAGGTAGGGGCGGTTTGGAGACGAAGTGAGTGGTGAGATTGGTGTGAGGGAGAAAGATGCAGAGGACAGGGTGAGATGGAGAGGGATTATATGGTGTGGCAACCTCTAAGAGGAGCAGCCAAAAGAAGAAGATGAAAATTTGACCAATACTATGTAACGAACTTGTGGATGTTTGAAGTGGGAGGTCAGGGACCAGATATACATTTTAATTCACCAGTACTATTATCTATCCAGGTCTAAGCCCAACTGCATTTGTGAGAAGCAATTTCCTGCAACACACAAGACGCAGTGCTGTGCAGGAGTCTTAAGCACCTTGGTGTCTGTATAGACGTAGCTTATGACCTGGCCCGTATGCCCGTAAATCATCAAATTTGAAATTTACATTTTTCTTTAATCTGACAGAGAATTTTGTTGATTTTATTCATGCATTAATGTATTAAACACACCTTTTTATATTGAGAAAAACTGATTACTTTGCAGTTTTACAGCCTAATGCATGATTCCACAAAGACAACAAATAAAAATGAAAGGCACCAGAGGGCTGATGCATACCGTGCACGCTCTGCACACTGAGATATGCCTATATTATGAATACTTATTGTCAGTAATATATGCAATGAGCTTCAAGGGATCACACAGAACTGAGTGAGGTGGGTTTTTTTTTGGTTTTTTTTAAACTATATATGACTTCACATTAAAGTCACCTATATGAATCAATCACAAATATTTTACTGACAAGTATGAGCTTTTGATCCAATCTCTAGTCACATTGGTAGCTGAGACATTATGGTAAATGTGTTTTGGGGCTATGTTTTACTTGACCTTGACCAATCTGTTCCAAAAGTTAAAAATATGGATACGCTAACCCTAAAGTAAAAGTAAAGCTACATCCAGAGATGGCAGGGGATGGGATGGTACATCAGGCTCCGTAGTTACTGTAAAGAACAGAAGTAAGTCCTTTACAGGACTATTGGTGCCGGTGCATGAAGCAGATGAGACAAGATGTCAGTTCATTGCAGGTTACTTTTAGTCAAGCGGCATAGCTCAAAATTTCAGGACAATTGGGCATTTTGTGGTACAAGCATGAAATTTCTACCACAGTTAGTACATACCATAAGGTTTATTTTCAGATATGGAGCCAAGTTGGATTTGACCTCTGAGGACCATGAGGGGTCAATGAAGGATTACACAGGGGTCAAAATATAAAAATCCTCCAATCATATTGAAACATATACCATATTATTTGCCTGATCATAAAGATTCCAAAAAGGTATAGTTTGCACCATCTGTTATGCTTAGTTATCATGTTACGGGGTAACGTGTGTCATATGTCACAGTATCCAATGGACGTTGACCTTGTTTGACCTTTATTTACGAGACCAAGCATTCAACACAGTCAAAACTATTCAAATTATTAATCCCATAAGCTCAACCAATAATTTGCATCACGTTATACCAAAATTGGAGCAACTTTATTGTTTGACCCCTATACAAACTGCAAATGACCTTTGTCACCATTTTTGCTGTTTTTGCCCCATAACTCCATAACATTCACTCATAGATA
>OMMV01235366.1:0-17883 GCA_900302635.1 Chatrabus melanurus
TATACAGTGTGTTCTTGATCCGGCCGTCTATACAGTGTGTTCTTGATCCGGCCGTCTATACAGTGTGTTCTTGATCCGGCCGTCTATACAGTGTGTTCTTGATCCGGCCGTCTATACAGGGTGTTCTTGATCCGGCCGTCTATACAGTGTGTTCTTGATCCGGCCATCTATACAGTGTGTTCTTGATCCGGCCGTCTATACAGTGTGTTCTTGATCTGGCCAGCTGCAGGGGAGGGTGAGTTATGTTCAGGGAAATACATTCCATTTTGGTGTAGATCTGTCGTAAAAATCCAGCTCCATGATCACTTTTCCACTTTCTTTAAATAATAGTGTGCATTTTTCAGTATTTTCATATTTTTCCTCAAAAGGTGTTTATTTTATTTTTTTCCTTTTAATTTTTCTGATTCATGTGCCTCACTGGTCAACCAGTAAGGGCTGCTAAATGTGATGGTCTTTATACAACCAGAAGAGGCCGATAAATGTCCACATCAAAGCTTATACTATGGAATTTTAACCTTTTTTTGCCATATTTGGCAGTTTGTTCTCCACCAGCCATACGTCCAAAAGGCGGATATGGAATTGCACTGGGATGTAGAGGTCATCAGGGAGGGCTCGTCCCTCTGTTGGTGAAGTTGGTTGTTTTATGGTGAACTGGCAGAGGGAAGACTCTCACAGGGTGAGCAGAAAAACATAACAAGGACACCATGTTGGTCTCATGGAAGAGCTTTGTCATTGATCTCAACACCTGGAAAACTATAGCGCAGGACTGTCCTGACCATTGAAGCCACATCAGCAATGGTGTCACCTTCTACGAGCAGAAGAGGATCCCAGAGGCCCAGAAGAAACACGAGCTGCACAAATCCAGGACAGCGTCCTTGTTTTCTGTCCCAGCAGACCACAGCTGGACTCATTGGAAACAATCCTCTTGATAATCTACATGATGTCCTTCATCAGTGTCGATAAGGACAGACAAACAATGTACAATTGCACTGAGTGCTTGCTTTAGTCATGTTCATTTTGCCCAAGATAACTTGAACAAAATGTATCTGATTTTCACCTAATTTAAACTGGACGTCTTAAACTAGCGAATCGCGGGCGAGTTTGAATTTGAGCATGATCGGGGTTCTCTAAGAGCCTCTAAGGACCGCTCACTTTACTAAACAGTGTATTGATTATTGTAATATATTATCCTCCAGCAGCCGTAGTTTTTTGTAATCCCCCTCCGACCGTAACGTCAGTCCCCAATTCCCTTGTGTAGATTACCGGTGGGGAGATTCTCAGCACAAAATCACAGCAGGGGTGAGCGCCAACTTCATACCAATACTTTTTTTTTTCTTCGCATCAATATGTAGTGCGGCAGATAATAGAAAAATCGTTGCAAAATGTGATACAAGCACCAAATTTGTAATGAACAATGTCCAGAATCTACTCTTTCAGAAAAGCATGGTATCCATTCGAAAATCCAAGATGGCCACCATATTTTCCAAGATGCCGTCCGGACAAATGTGGAATCCTCCAATCATATTGAAACATATACCGTATTATTTGCCTGATCGTAACGATACTAAAAAAGGTGCAGTTTGGACTATCTATGACTGAATGTTATGGAGTTATGGGGCAAAAACAGCAAAAATGGTGACAAAGGTCAATTTCAGTTTGTACAGGGGTCAAAAATTAAAGTTGCTCCAATTTTGGTAAAAAGTGATGCAAATTACTGGATGAGCTAATAGGATCAATAAATTGAATAGTTTTGACTGTGTTGAATGCTTGGTCTCCAAAGTAAAGGTCAAACAAGGTCAACGTTCATTGGATACTATGACATATGACATATGTTACCCCGTAACGTGATAACTAAGCATGACAGATGGTGCAAACTACCGGTATTCCTATTTAAAACCATATTAACTCGTTCATTTGGTATATTGACTTAATCTGCAGCACTAATGAAGGAAATCTCCCGAGTGGCTGCTGAGATCTAGCTCTGGATGGACACACAGACACGCACACAAAAGGCTTTACAATCAGCTGATGCACTTTGGTCTAGAGTCGATAACGACGCAGCGAGAAGCTTCCAGATCCCTCATAAATTACTTTTTGTTTGTGTGTCGTCTCGGCTGCTGTCAGTCGTCATCATGTGCTTTTGTCCTGTGACGACTTCTGCGTGTTCATGACAAGAACACGTGTGTCAGCGGAGAAACAATAAAAAGGTTCATTCAAACAATAAAGAGACTGAGGTGCTGAGGGAAAAAAAAGCTGAGGGTTGTTGACATTATTCCAACAGGACACACAGAGTGATTTCTTTTTGTCATTTGCACGGCGATTATTCAGCGAGGAAAATCAATTAAGGTTGAATTATAATTAGGAAAGTGTCAGTGAGGGTGTTGGGGAGTTGAAGTGACCCCGCTGTTTGAGGAGCTGATTAAGGGTGCCAGAAATACCTGTTCAAACATCGAGTGCTATCACACGCCACTTTGTTCTTCCTGTTCCTGGAAGCACCTTCAAACACTCGGTGAGGAAGTGAACTCACTGATTTGGAAGCAAAAGTTCCGCGTTCCCTCGGCAGGATTTTTACGCATCAAATCGTTTGAGGCATCAGCTGGGATTTATTGAAACACACGGCGTGGGAATCAGCTGATTGTCTGAACAACAACAAAAAGAAACAAACTAGAAGGACACGCCTGTGGATACCCAATCACGGGATCCTGAACACTCATCTTTGATCCTGGTTGCTGAGCTTTGATCCTGATCATTGATCAAAGGGTGGAGCAACAATCACATCTAAGTTCAGTCAGGTCAAGTCAGAGAGCACGTTGCCGCACATCACTGCCTCCACCACACCACGAACCCCAGGGTCCTGGATGGCAACCACCCAACCGCTCCATCCCCACCTCTCCAAAGTAACCATCTATCTGCTGCAGCCAGGTGAAACGTGGGCGTGTCTTTGGCTTCTCCGCCTGCTGGGCTCGTCCACACTGAGGCACCTCCATGCTGGATCATGTCCAGAGAAACGTGGCCACATGGCCAAAATGTCATAGCTGACGCTCTTTTGACACTCGTTTGACACAAAGTCATTCAAGCGGTCCACAAGGATCCTCCAAAGAGACGTAGCACCAAAGACATCCAGTCGCCTAAAGCCGGTATCTTGTGACCGATTGGCCAATTAGAATGGCCGCTCGTCTAATTCAGCTCTTGGCTCTCGCTGCGATTTCTTTCGCCTGCGGATTTTGAACATGTTCAAAACCCCTGGTGGCGAATGAACAACTGCTTATTTTCACTAACTTGTCTCTAACTATTCTCTAACTAGTCTTTTTACTCGCCAAGGAGTCGTCAATAGACCGATACCAAGTCACCCCCCCCCCCCGTCTGTTTCAGTCGCCTGGTTCGCTTCATTTGCTAGAAGGTCGGATCGTGGTCAAAATGCGGTCAGCGGTCATTAGCGACTAATTAACGACTTGAGGACAGACATACGGCTGCTTAGGGAATATTAATCAAATATTCTTCAACAAGACGCCCAGCAGTTGTCTAATTCTTAAACGGTTGTCAAAAAGTGGCAAATATGTCGCCCCAATGTTGCCAATTCGTTGAGCAGTCGTCCCAAACTTCAGTCGCCAAACAGTCGTCTCTCAATGCCTAAGCTCGCTGGTTAGTGTCCAAGTCTCACAATCATACAGCAAGACAGGAAGCACCAGGACCCTAAAGACTTGGATCTTCAGTCTCCTGCAACGGTATCGGCATCACCAAACGCCTCTGTCCAGCGACCTCATGACTCCATAAGATCTTCCCAGGCGTCTCCTGATCTCAAAGGCCGAGCACCCAGAGACATGAACGTCACTGCAGAGATCAATCCAGTCATCAGGATTAAATCTCAAAGATCAAAGGCAAGGTCTGCCGTCTTTGTCCGGATCCAGATCCACACCATTGAAATCCATTCCCGCCACTAAAGCGAAACATTATCAGTAAAACGTATCAAATAGTTGAGCTTTGTGACTCCGATCAACATGTATGATGTCCCTCTACACCAGGACAGCAAAGGACATGGACACAGGGTTCCTGGGAAACCAGGAAGTTGTACTTGTTCTACTGTTGTTTTGGGGAAGGGTTCAGGAGCGTGCACAAAGACGAGTGAGGGAAGCCATAATTCTGAAGGAGCTGCAAGCCTCCGGCTGTGATTGGAGAGAAACTTTTTGTCCCTTGTTGCACCTGCATTTTTAACAGCGTCCGTCTTTGTCCCAGTCCAGCATGAAGCTGTAACTGGAGAAGGAGTAAAGGCCTGATGAGTATTCAACATTTATGTGAAAAATCTGTCAGAAAATGCTATTTGCAGAAGATTATTTTTATTTTCCTTGAAATAACAGTAGAAACCGTCTTTAAAATTTGATGTGAAAAGTTTTTTGTTTTTTTTTTTGTATGGAGCAACACATTTTTTTCAGCATTTCTGAAGTGGAAGTGTGAACTAAAAATACGACAGCAGATCCACTTATCCCGAACTGTTTTCAGCACAATGAACATGGAAAAGTTTAAAGTCTTACAAACACCTTATTTTTAAAAACATCTCAAAGTTTCCAACAAAAAAAAAAAACCCGACACAGACGGCGTGTTGCTCCGAATACCAAATCTTTATCAGTATTTTTGTTTGTTAGTGCTCAGACAAAGCGAGATTAAAGCCTTCTTCTTCTTCTTCTTGGTTGAAGGTGCTGTAGAAATAATTTATTATTATTATTTTTATGTCATGTAATTTGAAACTTGTTTTTTCGGCTGTAACCGAGTGTGACGGCAGCATTAGGTTGAGCGAGATAACGGAGGAGAAGGAGGTACAACGAAACCAAATCTGGCAGGACAGAGCTGAGAGACGGCAGAAATAAAGAAGGAAAAAGAAGTAATGTGAGAAAAGGGGAAGCAGAATACGGATGGAAGCAGGTGGCAAGGACAGAAGTAAGGAGACAAAGGAAGGAGGATGAGATATGACGATAGAGAGACCGCCGGAGCGTGAAGTTTGATAAGACGGGAGAAAAACGACAAATAAAAGGGAGACTACAGAAGAAAAATAGTGGAAGAAAATCCAGAAGAGATAAATGAGACAGAGCGATACAAACCCCTGAAGATATGACGGATGAGAGGTGGCAGCACCGAGGGAGGAATCGGTTTTGTCGAGACTATCAAGGATAAGAAGAAGGTCATTTCATAAAAACATTCCGAGGGCCACGATCCGTGTGAAATATAAATTCAGACAGAGGGGATTAGGATTCCGCAGTTGGACTTTGATAACACCTTAAGGATCTTTAAGCTGGGACCTTGTTGGAGTTATTAAATTTTTGAATATCTTCCCTCACCTCGATAAAGTAAAAACTCTTCGCCGAGTATTATGGCTGTTTCAGCAGAGACGATTCCTGAACGTTCCCTGATGAATAATTCCGAAGGCGACAGTCACCTTATTGAAAGGATTAAGTGATTTAATCATTTTTTTGTTTTTGTTTTTACTGGGTGCCCCGCCTCCGAGGGCGTGACGAATGTTCAGAAATTAGTCGTGTGTGTCTGTTTGTGTGTCTGGATGCTGGAACTGAAAAACTGTTGGTCTGATGGTTCGGTCGGCCTTCAGGATCCAAATCTGCAGCTCTGGAACAATTTAAAGTAGAGGTTTAAAATTGAGCGGGGCTGGTTCTGAACTCTTCCTTCAGATTGACCGTGTCTCTCTCTCTCTCTCTCTCTCTCTCTCTCTCCAAACTTTTTGTGTAATTTTGTGTAAATTGTGTTACTTACTGGAGCTAATGAACTCTGACTCCCGGCGTTGGTGGCGTTGTGTGTTTCACTTTGGCGAGGTGCGCCCTGGTGTCTCGCTGTTGTTTGGCCGACTGCGATGTTGTGAGTCCGGGGGGGGATGATTGGGTCTGCAGTCTCGGCTCTTCTTTTCTTTTTTTGTTCTGTTGTCTTCTTTCTCTTGTCGCATCAAGCACGGGGACCCGAGTGCCATCATCAAAGCGAACATCAAAGTATGTGGCTTTTCTTAAGATGCAAATAATTTTTTATGTAAATAAAGCCACACATCTGATCAAAGTAACCCGACAGAGGAGGAGATCAAAGGAAACTGGCTCTTTTTTTTTGAGTAACATATGCATGAATATCATTTGACTTGGGACAAACACTTGGATGACCAGAATGAGTAGAAAGAAAAACTGAAGAGTGATGGAGAAAAAAAAAAAGAAGGAAGCAGCGACGGGGAGAACAAACTGTGTCGGGTTCATGTTAATGTGGGCAGCGATCTTGTCCTATTAAATATACATGACTCTGTTATGAGACATGAAATATACATGAAACACTAAGTTGACATCGTCTGAGCAGAGAGCAAAGTCAGAGGAGACAGAAGGACGGCAGTCGGCTCAAGTTCCAGAGAAAACGTTGCATCAACAGTTTGGAATGAAGTTAGGAAATAGTTTGTGTGTAATTATCCTGAACTTGTTGTTCTTTCCAGCCGTGTTTCGGGTTCATGAAGCTTTGCTCGGAGTCGATCCCGTGCGTCTTTGAAATCGCGACAGATATCGTCCCAATCAGGAATCCATCAAATCCATTTAAAATGTATGCAGTATATATTTTTTTAATTTAAAAAATATACTTTTAAATGAGATCACTGTTTTAATGCTCGCATTTGGAAGCCTGCAGTGATATAAATATTTTTGGGGATAACAGAGTAGTTATATATTTGCATAGAACAAAAAAAAAAAAGCCATGGACTGGATATTAAATATTAATTTTTTCATAAACTATATTCAGAGTTATAATGCTCCAGTCATATGCTTCATGGAGCCACATTAGTGAAATAAAGTCGATTTCAGGTTAAACGAGCAGATTTTCAAGGATAAATCGTCTAATATCAGTGAAAGAAGAAAGCTGTTTATAGACTGTGTTTGAGTGGCAGCTGGAGAGATGATGATGATGACGATGATGTAGAGGCACTTCAGCATCTTCAGCCGTTGTCAGATAGTTTGGCACGACGCCGGCACTTAATGGGAGTCCTGATCACGTCATGTTCACTCAGATTTCTGCAGAAAAATGTCTCTTTTCTTCCACTTATTACAGTTCATGTGAAGTAAATTATAACATCGAAAAAAGCTGCACTTTTTTTTTTTTTCAAAGAAAACTTCACATTTTTCTGCGGTATTGAGCTGAGCTCCTCCAGCCGGATGGAGATGTTGTTTCTGTCCTTTGGACTGGAAGAAAGGACTTATTGTTCCACTCTGGAAAGGAAAAGGCTGAGCGCCTGGATTGCAGTAATTCTAGGGGTATTCCACTGCTCTCTGTGCTGGGAAAGGTGCGTTCAAGGATTACTCGTACCAGGATTCAGTCCCAGTTACTTGCCTCTTAGTGACCGGAGCAGTTTTACTTCACTACCCAAGAAGGGCTCGCCGAGCTACGACTGCATCATTTTTAATGTTGCCACTGAGCAAAAAGAGCAGATTCAACCTCGGATCTTACTGCTGGTGGAACATTCAAATATAAGACTATCCAAAGCATAACAGGTAATATTATTTATTTAGGTTATTTTAAAGCTTGTTACAAAATTGAAAACATTATTCAATCTATTTTTTAGCCTTTATTGCAGAGACAGTGAGACAGGGAATTTAAGAAGGGGAGAGACATGCAGCAAATGTCGCCCAGGTCAGGATTCGAACCTGGGGACTCTGCAAACCGCATTCTGCAGCATGTGGTACGCGCCTTAACCCCTCAGCCATGAGCGCCCCTTTCAATCTATTTTTAATGGCCTCTTATGGACCACCTGCAGTACCTTCAGGGTCCACTGGGAGGGGTCGTCGCCCACACTTTGGGAATCACTGGTGAACATGTTTAATTACTAGAAGCCATAATATCGACGCGTACTTTCACCTCGCAGATATTTCAGCCGTTATTAAAAACAAACCTTTGCCTGTGTTTGTGTCCAGTTGCGAGGAACCAGTATGAGCGAAAGGGCAGTGATGTCACCATGCAGTGCGGCTCCCTGGACAACGACGCCTCGGTGTCATGGAAGGTGAACGGGACGGATGTAAAGGCACGGCACCGTCTAGAAGGCCCCAGACTGGTGCTGACCCAAGTGGACCTGGGCCATAACGGCCTCTACAGCTGCTTTCAAAACCCACACGGAGAAAGGCGTGACACCATCAACCTCCGCATCGGCAGTAAGTAGCCAGACAATTGCCCGCCGAGTATGACTTTCAGATATGAGATGATGAATCTTTAATGAAGCCAAAGGGGAAACGGGGTGGCTGCAGCAGTAAAGAGTGAAAGGATGCAGCAAAGTGAAGCAGAATACAAATTGGGGGGGGAAAAAACAACAAATGGCGATAATGACGACAGTGCAGCTACAAAACATCTTAGCATTGTGTTAATGGAAAATACAAAATGACAAAGAAAAGGTTAAAAAATACTTGCAACTATAATTTTACTGTACACTGTAAAAAAAAATCCGTTGTTTTTACAGAAAAAAAACTGGCAGCTGTGGTTGCCAGAATAATTCTTTCAAAAAATGCAGTAAAAATATGTAAATACCTTTACAGAGAATACTGTAAATTTTACAGTAAAACTGTTGTAAATTGCAAAAAAATTAATAAAAACTAATTGGGATACAGACAGCCTTGAACCATTTTCTATTTTGGAAGTAAGCACATTAACTGGGAATTAGTCTGAATATGTAAAGAACTGCAGAATCCCTTTTATCCTATTGACATAAAGCCTACTCAATTCTAAACAGACATGATTTTTTCAGAACTCCTCATATTAACATACTTTTGTACAAATAGAGTAAAAATATGTTAATATGGCAATATGACGTACAATTCATTATATTTTCACAGTAACAGCACAGTGGTGCAAACAGTAAGCGTGCTTGCCTCCTAAGCAAAATGTTCCAGGTTCAATGCTGCTAAAGCCCTGTTCGCCTTATACAGTAGGAGTGTGTAAGAAAAACCCGGTCAACATGTGGATCCCGTGCCAAGCCTTCTGTGGTGGCCCTGAGCAAAATGGGAGCAGCACAACAAAATCTCTTTGAATGGAATTCAATGTACAATAAGTAACAACTGTATTTAAATTATACAGAAATAATTAGTTTAAAAACAGCACGATAATGCTAATGTTGCTGTTGCTTTAAAATTTAAATGTTTTGTAAATTACAACATTATACCGTAAAATTTGCAGGTTGTTCTGTAAAGGTATTTACATATTTTTACTGTATATTTTTTACAAAATTATTCTGGCAACTGCAGCTGCCAGTTTTTTTCCCATAAAAACAACGTTTTGTTTTTTTTACAGTGTACTGTCAGCATTAGGCCAACAATTTCACTGTTATGATGTTTTTCACTGTTATATCTCTTGTCGGACTTTGTGCTTGTATTTTTGTATTTCTGTCTCATTGATAGTATGGCCATAGCAGATGGTCCCCCCTCTGAGTCTGGTCTGCTTGAGGTTTCTTCCTATACTTATAAAACATCCAGGGAGTTTTTCCTTACCACTGTTGCTATTGTGCTGCTCAGGGGGTGGGTAAGGTTAGACCTTACCCTTGTGAAGCGCCTTGGGGCGACTATGTTGTGATTTGGCGCTATATAAATAAATTGAATTGAATTGAATTGAATGAAAATAAACTTGTAATATTGAAAAAGTCACACTGTTGTAAGATTACAGTTTTCATTTTTAAGCATGATTTTTGCCAATCTGTCAGTAGGTATGAAAAATAAAAGTAGTTATAATTTTTTTAAATCGTTTAAGTAAGAAACTCTGCTGTAGGGCTGAGGAACTGTAGGGGGCGCTGTTTTCTGCTCAAATGGGTCTGACAGAAAACGGAACCTGTGATGTATTTGCTTTACTTCACCTTAAATGGTCTTACTGTCAACAAAAGCTAATCTCAGAATATCACGACTTTATTTTCCTAAAAATATTCTCGAAACATTGATTTTAAGGCGTTGTACCACCAGAAGATTTCTTCATAAAACTGCTTGTTCTTATAACTTTGTTCACCACAAATGTAATATTTCTACTATAATTACAAAATCTCAAAAATATGTTTTCCATCAGTGGCCTTAATTTTTATTAAATTATTGATTAATTTAATTTATTAATTAGTAGTTAATTGTAAATTTTTTATTTCTGTTATGTGATTGTAGCATCTTGTCTATTAGCGGGCTCGAAAATGTGACCATGTTCTTGTTCTTTTTGATTGCTGGCAGTTGGTAAAGGAGCTCATTGGTGCATTACTGCCACCAACTGGCTCGTGTTTTAATCTTCTGTTCGATTATATTGGTGCTAAATTAACACCAGAACGCTGCTTCGTTTCATTCTGAACTTCATCGGGCTGCAGAACGTCATCGTGCACCTTTGCCGGTTTAACACGGTGTAATTTTGTGGAAAGTCTTGTTGTTGTCCTGGTTTTTAGAAAGCTGGGACGTGTTGACTTTGCTGTGGTGGAAAGAAAGGATGAAGACGGAGAAAAGTTTAGTTTAAAAACGAGTCACTAGTTTATTATGCAAAACCAGGTTGAATAGATTTTCACATAAGAGCTAATGTGATTCTGTGTTAACGGCGCTGTAATATTGATGCTCTTGAACTAAGAAAGAAAAACAGCTACATTAATTGATCTCTTCTGATTTTTTAATATTTAGTCAAATCAAATTTATTGATAAGCTCTTTTATTTGATGAAGGCTTTAAATGCTAATATAAAGTTGAATTGTGGTGTTAACGGTCCTTCTAGTTGGACCTACTGGCAGCTGACGAGCTCTAATGATTAGCTGTTAAAATGACATTTTGCTGTTATGGCTGTGCATTTAAATAATCATACAAAAGCTAAATGAGTGTCAATTTAATGACATGTCACAGAGGCTTGAGAGTTGGCACCGGCCTCCTTTGAGAACCATTATTCTGCGGCTGAAGGTTTTATTCTCTTTGCATAATAATCAAGTGGAGATATGCTGGACTTGTAAATGACAAGTACTCATGAGAATAATCCAAATGACAACCACTCTGTAAAAGTGGTGTTTATTTCCGTTTGGAATCCAAATGCAACCTTTAAAACTGCACGTTATTAACAACGTTTTAAAAAGTATGTGTTAAAGTACACACACTCGCTGTGCGCGGTGTTCGTCATCAAGTGGTCCCCGTTAAAGTCCAGCGATGGGGGACCCGTGCAGGCCTTTTGTGCCTCGTTCCAAAGAAGATTTGGAGAGCTTCTTTTGCACAGTCCTTCCAACATTTGCCCCCCCGCGGAGTGGTTACCATGTTTGAGCTCGCCGAACAGCAGTTCTTTGGGGATTCTGGTGGTGCTATCCATCCTGGATACGTCTTGAGCGTTTTGGAAAAACCTAGTAAGTACGAAAACAGTAAAGTTGAGAAAACCAGGACTAAGCGACTACGGTATGAAAAGAATTGTTTTGTGGCTATTTGTTCAAATATTGAGGAGATTTGAATGGTCTGTCATAAGATACGGTAAAACCTAGTAAGTCTAAACATGGTCTTAACTCAATTTTCAAAAAAAAAATTGACTTACTAGGTTTTTCCAAAACACTCGAGACGTGAGGAAGCCAGCGGATCCTGTTTTGGCTGTAGTCATTATTGCACATTGCAGAACTTTGACGTTAGCCACGTACTGCCACCACTTGGCATTCAGGATCTAAGTGACCTCGGGTGAAATGTGTCTAGTCGGTGTATTTGGTGGGCTAAGGTCGGCCATGTTGTGGTCCAATGGAGCACTGGTTCTCAACCCTGGTCCTCTGTGACCTGTAAGATGCACATTGTTCATCTGTCACTGCTCTGCTAAAAGCTGAATATGCAGTTAAGGGGTTCCTGAGGACCACTGCCATAGAGGACTGTGGTCAACTTAGTCGTTACAGTAAGACCTTTCCTGCTCCAACAGCCAGATCATAAGGCATTGAAGGCTGCCGCACCTTGAGACGCTCTCCATGATGATGATGATGATGAAGGTGGGTGTTACTTCAGATAAATGAAGTGCCCCAAAGTTTGCACACAGCAGATAGGGCACTGAGAGGCCACATACCTCTGTCCAACCAATAAAGGATGGTAGCCAGAATTCTCACTTTTTTCTGCATCAGATTTGTGATGTCATAAGGGAAGAATATAAAATAAAGAGATCAAAGGAAATGTGTTGAGGTTGATGCTGATCACCAGTAAAATTGAACCTACTCTTCCATCACTCAACAAAAAATGCCAACATGTGAGCTCAGGAAATGAAAACTTTTTCTTAAAACATTGCAAGGTAAGGCCTTTGGGGCCTTATTAGTCGAATGGGTTCTCGCACTTTTCAGGTTCGTATTACGGTCAACGACGCGGTCAATCTTAGATTTACGGTCAAGCTTAGATTTGTGTGCTGCCTTCTCTGAAACTGAATCTTCATTGTTCCCATGTTAGGTTCAGCTCTTACTGCCGTCCTGGTCTGTGATTGATGCTCCGTTTGTACGTAAATGACAAGTGAATTAATGTTTTCTCATTGTAATAAGAAAACCAAGAACGCGGTTCTTTCTGCTTCAGTAATTTCTGCACGATCTCTGCTGTGATTGATTGCTGCCCCTCCTGCGTTTGGTTCCATTAGTACACATCAGAATCGTCAACATTTATAATGACGTTGTCACAGGAATCGTACCATCGCCTCTGGCTAGCTGCAGTAGCAAATGAAATGCGAGCCACTTCAGAACCGTGTCCAAAGTGACGGTGATAAATGTCAGAACACTCCAGAATAGCGAGCTTGATCTTGGTGACCCCATACCTGTTTTGTTCTTTCTGACATGGCCTCGTTGTAGAATTCACTTCAGATCTCAAAGTCAGTAATTGCGTGTTTGAGGTCTGACTGCAGTAAATGTTTCACGCTGATGCCAAATACACCTACGCCACCATTAACTGAAAGGGTTTTTTAAAAGCACTGAAAATGATGTCCAGGTCAGTTGAAATGTGTGTATGTCTGCAACTGCAAGCTGTTATTTTATTTTGCAATCAGTAATTTGGTGTGTAAAATGGGGCTCCATCTAATGATTATCTTCATAATCGATTAATCAATCACTTATTTTCTTGATTAATCGATTCATTGTTGAGTCCATAAAATGGTGATAAATTAGGATCAATGTTTTCCAGAGTCCAAGATGATGCCTTGAAATATTGTGTTTTGTCCACAACCCAAAGTTATTCAGTTTACTGCCAGAAAGGAGTAAAGAAATTAATCAAATAAACCATAAAATATTCACATTTAAAAAGCTGAAATCAGAGAATTTGGCTATTTGGTTTAAAAAAAAGACTCAAAATGATTAATCGATTATCAAAATAGTTGTTATTGAATTTAATAGTTGATTAATAATCAGTTAATCAATTAATCATTGCAGTTGTAATGTAAACCGTCACAAGAGAAATAGCAGTAGAACTTTTTCAGAGTCTACATTGACGTCTCCAAGATCCTTATTTTGTCCAACCACCATCCAACTACCCAAAATATTCAGTTTACATTATATCAAATGGAAAATTCACAAATCTAAAGAAACTCCTCTGAACATGTAAGAAGTTGGAACCAGAAAACGTTTGGCATTTTTCCTTGGTAAATGACTTAAGTGATTGACAAAATAGTTAATTACTTTGCAGTCCAAGTATTTTGACAGTCTGAAAAGTCAAGCTGTTGAGTTCAAAGTCTGTTTACTCAAGATGAAAGATGCTCAAAAATGTATAAAAAATTTTCCTTGACAGTAATCTTTTGTATAAAAGTCAGAGGTATGTTTGGCCGGCTGCCCAAATACTTATGGACCGCAGTGTGTGTCACCTAATGAGCAGACTGGGATGGGGCAGTGTCCAAATACTTATGGACCTGAATGTATGTCACCTAAGAAGCAGACTGGGATGGGGCATTGTCCAAATACTTATGGACCTAAATGTATGTCACCAAAAAGCAGAGCGGGATAGGGCAATGTCCAAATACTTATGGACCTGAATGTATGTCACCTAAGAAGCAGACTGTGATGGGGCATTGTCCAATTAATAAGTTCAAATTAAAAATCAAACTATTGAACATATGAAGAATTTTGTCATATATCCGTGAAAAAGTTTATTGTTGTGAAAAATCACGGCGCTGAAATGATCGATCACTTAAATAGGAAGATAACCAATAACTTCTTTGATGGTCCATTAATTGTATCAGTTGTGTATGTATTCAGCAAAAATTTCAAACTTTAACAAGTTCCATTTTGCAAACTGTCAGAATTTACTGTTTTGTTTTATAATCGCTGTGTTCAACAAACATGTTTGAGTTTTGAATTGTTGGCCAGAACAGTTTCACTCGTCTCCTTCAGTTGTAGGAAGTTGTGATCGGTTTTTATCATTCTTTCATAACATTGTTGAAACAGTTAGTTATAAAATACAAAAAAGATCAACATTTACTGACAATGATGATTTCATGTTGAATTTTCACTAATTTTCTATATCAGTTTAAACATTCATTCATTTTCAGAACGCGCTTCGTCCTGTTAAGGGTCACGGCGGGGGGGGGGCTATCCCAGCGGTCGTAGGGCGAGAGGCTGTCGCAGAACCAGTGTAAGAGTCAGTATCTAAACGAATTCTTGTTGACGTGACAACAATTACGTTGTAGGAAAAAAATCCTCTGCTGACTCTCAGCTTGATTAACAATTAACAATTTTTGAACAATTTTGAAAATACATTAACAATGTATTTTCAAAATTGACAAATTGATGGTTATTTTCCAGTTGATAGATTAATCGTCCAATCAGACGAGCAGATATATAAAGTTAAAGCGGCTAACAGAACAAATATAAAGCAGCCGGCGGGATTTAGTTTGTGGCAAATGTTAAATGTTTTCATGCAAATGTTTGATGAATGAGACTCGATGAAAATGTGACAGTTTGATTAATCATATCGGCAACGATGCTGAAATATCGTCACATTAATGAAGTTGTGTGTGTGTGTGTGTCTCTGCGGGGTGAATGACACAAAGCAGTGTTTTTACTGACTGTAGCGGCACAGTGACCAGCTGAAGCTTCTCGGAATTTTCCAGACAGTGAAATCGTTCTTGGTTGAAGTTAAGAGGAAGTAGAGCCTCAAACATCTGAAGTACAAATGACGTCATCTCTTTAAATTTTTATTTCTGTGTGTTCATTGGTTAAATCTTTTTTAATGAAACTTTTTAAATAAAAGGTTGAACCTACATGGGTTTAAATCACATTAAATTATTGGGTTGATCTGAAGAAAGGGGTGGAGCCAGGACCTTTTTTTTTCTTTCACTAATCAATTGATTACTTGGATTTGAATCTGCAGAATTTTGAAGCAAATGAATGAAAAAGAGAGTGAAAATTATAAAAGGCAGCAATATGTAAATAGTGTTAATACTACTACCATAAAAATTATCAAGGCCTTAAATCGGGCCCGTGTGTAGTTTTGTGCAGTTTTTGTGCACGCTTTGCTCTGGTTTTGCCTCGTACCGCCTTAAAATCGGGCCCGTGTGTAGTTTTGTGCAGTTTTTGTGCACGCTTTGCTCTGGTTTTGCCTCGTACCGCCTTAAAATCGGGCCCGTGTGTAGTTTTGTGCAGTTTTTGTGCACACTTTGCTCTGGTTTTGCCTCGTACCGCCTTTAAATCGGGTGGGTGTGTAGTTTTTTGCACAGTCTTTGTGCACACTTTGCTCTGGTTTTGCCTCATACCGCCTTAAAATCGGGCCCGTGCGTAGTTTTGTGCAGTTTTTGTGCACGCTTTGCTCTGGTTTTGCCTCATACCGCCTTTAAATCGGGTGGGTGTGTAGTTTTTTGCACAGTCTTTGTGCACACTTTGCTCTGGTTTTGCCTCGTACTGCCTTAAAATCGGGCCCGTGTGTAGTTTTGTGCAGTTTTTGTGCACGCTTTGCTCTGGTTTTGCCTCGTACTGCCTTAAAATTGGGCCCGTGTGTAGTTTTGTGCAGTTTTTGTGCACGCTTTGCTCTGGTTTTGCCTCGTACTGCCTTAAAATCGGGCCCATGTGTAGTTTTGTGCAGTTTTTGTGCACACTTTGCTCTGGTTTTGCCTCGTACTGCCTTAAAATTGGGCCCGTGTGTAGTTTTGTGCACAGTCTTTGTGCACGCTTTGCTCTGGTTTTGCCTCGTACTGCCTTAAAATCGGGCCCGTGTGTAGTTTTGTGCACAGTCTTTGTGCACACTTTGCTCTGGTTTTGCCTCGTACTGCCTTAAAATTGGGCCCGTGTGTAGTTTTGTGCACAGTCTTTGTGCACACTTTGCTCTGGTTTTGCCTCATACCGCCTTAAAATCGGGCCCGTGTGTCGTTTTTTTGCACGCGTTTCTGTGAGCGTGCGGTAATTTTTGGCATCGTTACGACACTTTGGGGCTGTGCTGTGCTCCGCGTGTGTGTGAGACAGAAGCTGTTTGATTGTGCAGATTTCCATCAGGGGTCAGTTAGGGGTTTGTGAGAACAGCACCTCAGCGGTCCAACTGGCAGGAAGCAGAACTGCCGCGATAACAGTTGGTGATTTTACGGTGGCGTTCAAGGCACACGCTGGGGCAACATCCACTTTTATTCTCCATTTAAAACTCGTTTCTTTTTTGTCTCATCTTTTGTCTCGGCTGTGCTCTTTTGCTTTGTGTCTGCTCACCCTGTTGGGTTT
Organism: Chatrabus melanurus; assembly: GCA_900302635.1. Classification (NCBI taxonomy): domain Eukaryota; kingdom Metazoa; phylum Chordata; class Actinopteri; order Batrachoidiformes; family Batrachoididae; genus Chatrabus; species Chatrabus melanurus. Next base: position 16,624 of record OMMV01235366.1, read on the forward strand.
TTATCGTCGCACTAACTGTTAGCCAGCTAACGTTGCAGTAATAATCACGCTGTGACGGGTTCCGCACGCCGGTGATGACTCTTTGATTTTATGCCGTGTTCATTACTGACACCGGGCTTGTTGTGATTCAAACTGATGCTTTTTAAAATTTTGTCCTTCATTCTGTCACTAAATTGTTTTTCTTGCCTCTTTCTCCGTCTGTGCATCACCTTCAGCAGCGGCGTTCCATTTTCACCTGCATCTCCACCTTTTCATTCGCTCTCCGTGACTCTTTGTCTTGCCGTCGGTGGCGGGTTGTGTTGGCGCGGCGGCCCGCTGTGTGTTTTCTCTGGTTTGCATTTAGAGCACCCAGCGTCACACTGTGACCTTCAGCCTTGTCTCTGTGTACAGTGCACATTCTTTCTCTTATCTTCACACCAGATTTATAGTGTGTTTGTGATCGTTTTCCAGGCGAGTGTCAACACAGCGGCGGCACGAGGAAACCACAGCTGTGGATTTGTATGTGGAAGCACAGCGCTGCTGTTTGCTGCATTAAATCATCATTGAATGTATCTGCAGGATGTTTAGTTTGGATGCATACGCAGCTGTAATTACTTACAGAAAAAATGGCAGAGGCACTTATTAGAGTGCATTCATTCTCCAAGGCCTCACAGGCCCCGCCTCTTTATCCAGATTTGTCCAAAAATTTCATGCTGCCACTTCTAAGCCAGACTCAACCATCACAGCAAGTTTAGTTTTTCAGTAATCCCGCTAACTGACCCAACCAGCAGGTAACTCTGATCAGTTATATCATTTATCTGCATTAAAAAAAGTCATAGATGTTCTGATTTAAACTTTCAGACTTGTTTGAAACTATTTTAAAGCACATACTCTTATTGAATGTTGGTTTTGGCTCCATAAAATTAATCATTCAAACTGGATTGGATTTGTTTACATTTCAGACAGTTTTGCTGTAACTTGTTTTAAACGGCAGCAGGAAATGTTCATGTGTTCATCCCCTGACATGTTGAAACAAAACTGCCTGGAAAAGCGATGATTTGTGTGTGTGTATGTGTGTGTATATATATATATATATAAAAATCCTTATATTTAGTTTGTCCAAATACTTATGGGGGACTGTGCATAAAAATGGCTGTAATTCCTAAATGGTTAATGTGATATTTTAGTTAAACCCCTTGAATTAAAGCTGAAAGTCAACATGTCAAGAACATCTGGATTGTTTCATTTTAACTCCATTGTGTTGGTGCACAGAGGCAAATT
>OMMV01235382.1:4856-15541 GCA_900302635.1 Chatrabus melanurus
GTGAAAACCGCACATGAATGAGCAGTGCTTTGTAGTTAAGACGCCCACACCAGTCACTGATGAAATGTAGGAGTTAAAGGAGGGAAAAAAGAGCAAAAAGTTCAGAATATGGTCGTTATTTTCCCATTTAAGGCAATATTTCAGTTTCAAGAAAAAAAAAGAGATTAAATATGTTCAAAGCAGTGAGTGCTGTTGCACAAAAAGGACTTTTCAATACATGTTGCATGTATTAAAGGTGATGATTCACTTGGTTTGTTTTATTTTGTACAATAAGCAGTTTTGTGTGAATTTCAATGTTCAAGCGGAAAAATAAATTCAAGCAAAATTTCGAGGCAAAAACGTGTCGTGGGGCAAAAATATTGTTATCTCCACAAGGGGGGCCCAGCAGAAAAAGTTTAGGAACCACTGCATTAATTCAATAAAGATCTTTGATCTTTATTGACCAGTGAAATCTGCACATGCACCAAGGTCCAGGCAAGTACAGTGTAGGAGCCAGAACATGTCCTGACGAATTCCAGAATTCACTGGGAAGAAATCTGAGACTCTGCCTCCACTGCGTACCTGTAGGCTGGCTGTGATGTCCAGCAACTTGTTGGGGATCCCACAAATTCTCAAGATTTCTCACAGAGCAGCTGATCAACCGAATCAAACGTTGTGTGAAAATCAATATAGCCTGCAAAGAAGCACCATGGATCATCATGCTTAGGTTCAATGAGGACTTGCAGAGCTAGGATGTGGTCTATGGTTGACTTCTTGGGTGTGGAACCAGACTGCTCTGGTCACTGAGCAGCAAGCAGCTGGCACTGACTCCTGTTGAGAATGACCCCTGCAAGTACCTTGCCTGGTCTTGAATAACTAATTAAAAATTCAAATATTCTGAACATTAGACTAAATGTCAGTTGGCAGTTTAACAAACATGTGACTTATTCTAAAGTCTGCAGATTCATTTTCATGATAAAAAGAGATTTTAGACCCTTCATGTTGACATCACCTTTGTGCTGGTGGTGTCTATTTCAGCTGTCTTATTTAAGGACCCTCTTTCAGTGCACATGCACCAAATGAATAAACTGTTAAACCTACAGTCCTTCTAAATCCTTGGTCTTCAATGTGGAGCAAAGCATTCATCCTTTTAGTTTTTGATACCAGGCTGCAAAAGTCACAAAGCAATAAATGGTGTGTGGATTAGTTTTGCTTTCCAAGGAGGTTTCATGGAATTGAGTGAAGTTAAGTGTTAACGATGGCATTATTCTTTATTTATTTATTTTGAGGGGGGATAACAGTGATGGAAATGCTCCGTCGTATGGATAGGAGCCTGTCTGTGTTTGTGCACGAGTGCTTTTAAACAAAACATACCAAACATTATTATTAACTGATTTTAATCCATTCACAACCTTTGAGCTCAAGGCAGCTGCTGGTTTTCAAACTCCAAACAGAATGCATCTTTTAACAGAAACATCGTCTTACATTTAAAAAAATTGCATTTTTAGGAATTTTGTTTTCTAAGCAATGCTGACACACAACCTAATATGTTTTTTTAAATCATAAAAGGAAATTAAATCTATTTAAGCCTTTAAAATCATAGCTGCATGCTGGCAGGACCAGCCGCATTCTTAATGTTTTATAACCCTATTCTTCAACAAAATGAGAAAAGTATGGCTGTTGTCAAAGAGTTTACCTTCTGAACAAAATTAGCTCAAGCACAACATTTTCTGAAGCCACAACCTCAATGAAAATGCAATAAAGGCACAAGATAGTCTCTGGGCTAAGGTGGAGATGACATCACTTATACTGACGGTAGAAAAAGCATCATATTGGTCAGTTACAGCAGAATTACCGTCGTCTGCAGTGGCAGAGATGATGATGCGAGTCGTGGTCATTTTTCTGTGTTAACGAGACGGACAATAATTTACTTAAATGAACTACACAGCAGCATTTTAGCATTTTGCACAACATTATATTCAAACTGCTTAAATGATGGCTGCTTAAAAAGTCAAGTTTTTCTGACGCTACAGTTTAATTTCTCTTTATAATATCACACACATTATTCCCATTTACTTGATATAAATCTGGGTGTATCTGTGCTTAAATAGTTCATGTCTTGCCATCCATCTTTCTCCCTCGTTAAAGGTAAAACAGCGGTTGCTTTCTCCTTATCTCTGCAGCAAGCTGAAAATGTTGAAGTTCTTTTATTTTTGACAGCAGCTACCATTAGAGTGCACGGGCGCCACGCTCACCGCCAGTGGTCATGGACTGGAACCGTCTGCTGTATTCAATCAACATGTGAATGCAGCATTACAGCCTTTAAATTTTAAAGTCCTTCACTAAGTGGAACTATCAGCTTTTCTTTACACATGGCAACAGGCATGGCTTCCAGTGAGCAAGGCATGTGTCAGATCACTCTGTGGGACAAACAACTGCGAGGAAAGGGCTTTGTGTTTCACAATGTGTGGAAAGTGGTAGGAATTTGAACTTTTTATGTTAAGGTTTTTCTCTCTATCTTTTTCTTTCTTTCTTTCTTTCTTTCTTTCTTTCTTTGTGTGTGCAAAAATTAGTTCTGCCACATCAAGTCACTTTGTTCAAAAACAGGACCAACAATGATTCCAAATGCCATAAAAACTTTTTGTTTGTTCAATAATTCCAAATCTTTATGAAGTTAGAGTTGACATATGTAGAAATACAAAGGAACAAATTACAAACAGGACACTTGAGACTTATGCAGAACGTTCCCGTACTTTTCCCTGTTGGTCATATGAGAATGTGTCACTGAGGACTGAGGGTCCTATCTTGACCATCTATGGAGCATGGTTTAAAGCAGTGGTTCCCAAGCTCAGTCCTCAAGGACCCCCTATTTTTAATCTCTCCCTCCTCTGCCTGAACAGCTCAGCCAATCAGAGCAGCTAAGACAGAAAATGTGCAGGTCAGGGGTCCGTGAAGATCAGGATGGGAAACACTGGTATAGGGATGCAACTAACAATTATTTTTGTAATCGATTCATCTATCCATTATTTTTTCGATTAGTCAATTAATCTAATGATTTTTTTTTTTATTAGTCTATTAATAATTTTCTGATTACCAGTAAATCCCAACCATAAATTCTACCTACGACTTTCAACTGTGCATTCAAATATTTTGTAATAAAAAGTATTTATTTTACAAATTTTAAAAATACCCAACATATAAAGAGCAAGGTGAAATCCAGATTTAAATATGTTCCTACTAGCTTGGCAAGAGGGGATTCCCCTTTGACTGACCTGGTAGAGTGTTTGCCTGAGGAGTCTGGTCTTCAAATCCCACAGAGATATGTCTGTTGGTTACAGATATGAAGTGCCAAAAATGAAAAAGGTGGTCATTGATAAAATATGTGGAAGAAGATCTTGCACATAGATGCAAAAAGACAGAAAATAAAACCCTAACATATTTTATAGGGCTGCAACTACAGTTGTGGTCAGAAGTTTACATACACTCATCATGAGCATTAATGTCATGGTAATTTTGGGCTTTTAATGATTTCTTTGAACTGTTCTTTTGCCAGAGTGGAATTATTGTACAGCAAACATCATTAATGACTCTAAAAAACAAGAATTGGGTGCACAGGTTTGAATTTATTTTGGATCTTCTCTAATCCAAACATCCACACATTACTTTTTTTTCTTTTGCTATGAACTAGAGGAGCTGGAACACGGGATTTTCATGGATGAGTTGGAATGTGTGTCCTGGAGGGTGTTTGTGGCCTTGAAGGATGTGAGACAGGTGATTCTCCAGGAATCACGAAGCTGGAGGTACGCAGCCTGTCTGTGCATTTCAGTGACGCTAAATAAACAAGTAATAAAAAACTTTCTAAATGTAACATGGACACAGGAAAGGCCAAAGCATAACAAGCAGGCAAACAAGTTTGGAATGGCATATGTCACATGTGCACAATTACATAATTATTGGTCATTTGTGTAAAAATGTGGTAAAATATAGTGTACACACATTACACATTCCTGTGTGTGCATGTTACAAGGTGACACGTAAGAATTATAAATAATTGTAATATTATGATTGTGCTGCACTGTTGTGGAATCTTTGATGCAGTTTAGTCAATGTGATGCATAAATGACGTGTGGCTTAATGTGCAAAAGTTTGAATTTTGTCCATGATCATTAAAATTGTGTATAATTTCTGTAGGTAACTTAGCAAATTGTGAATCTGTAAGAAGCATATGTACTGGATTTGATAATTCAAGGCTACATGATAACTACATACCAACTTTGCATACACAGGGCCTCTGTGTGAATATGTTTCAGTAAATATAGTGAAGTAAATACAGATGGCAAATGGTCATGATTGGATTTGTGTGTGTACTTATAAAAAAGGACACTGTCCTCCTTCCTGCTCCGTCACTCTGTTCTAGTCTCCTCCTTAGTCCGGCGCTGAGGAGCTGCTCCCATGTACGGTGCCGTCAGGCTCCATGAAAATCCTCGACAGCAGTGTGGCATGAATACATCTGCCTTATATTCAAGTAATCGAGTAAACTGAATGTGTTTATGATAAACATGTGCACTTGTATATACGCCGCCTGTCTGGCCAATCACATTTATCCAGCCGCTGCTGGAACAAAGCACGCTTCCTCCACAGGTTATGGATGTGTGCAACCGTCCGGACCAACACATGATAATATTTAGTGAAACAATATGACATGCCAGCAAATTACAGCCTGGTCAGTGAACAATCACTGCTAGTCTATTGTTCGAAACACCTGTGTCGTCATGCCCTTCGATTTGGGTCACATGATCCCAACAGAAATGCAGGTATGGCTGCAAGTCAAATGATGAATAAAAAAAGAAATATACATTGGAGAGGTTACTCATGACATGTTGCTTTCCTGACAGCAGTTAGACTGTAAATGTGCGGTATGTCTTTAAAGAACTCCACATCCTGACCGTCCAGGAACATTCTGGGAAGGTTACAAGGAGACGTGTTTTAGACCAGCGGGGAAGTTCTCAGAACGTTCTGGGAACATACACTTTGTCGCTGGGTTTAAAAAAGACTCCTTTATCATATATTGTGGAGTAAAGAACCTTTACTTTTAGCTTTGCCGTTTAGGTGGAAGTTGCTGTGTCTGTATCCTGACTAACGTGAACGGGAGGACGTTCTGGATCACTGCTTATCAGACAACTGATATTAAGGAGTAGTTGGAGCCGGTGAAGATCACGACAGAGACTTTCTATGTGTCTGAAGAACCAGGAGGCGCTCACACACAGATCTGCAGTTTAACTCCCATCAAACTGAATTCCTCACAAAAAAAGGGTTTAAAAAGTGAAAGTGATGCTGGGGATCAGTGATATTACCAGACATCTTTATAACATACATCTACAGTTTCCTCAGGTTAGTCATGATTTGAAAAGACTAAGATAAGAGAGCAGCAGGTGGGTTTCTCCTCCGCTGGACCTCCTTCCCCAGGCAGAGGACTGGCTGCCTGCTGCTCGCAGGCCTGGGATCCCTAAGACAAATAAATCTGCACATTTAAAACATAAAGGCGAGTAGATAAGAAACAGATGGTCAGATTAGAGCATTGTTTTGGATATCTTCACAAGACCTTTGTAGGCGGCAAGATAAAGCACCAACGTTAATCCCAGGCTCACTTTTATGGAAGGACCATTTACCCGCTGTCATTTCCACATCAGAATTAAATGCGGCATTTGTTGCACCACAACTGCAGTTTTTGACTCCAAATCATTAGGCATGCCACTAGGTTCATGCTTCTGCCACTGCCCTTGGGCAAGGTAGTGTTCATGGGCACTGCCCTCGTGGTTAAGAGTGTTTTTAAATGTAGAGGACTCATTTCTCCACAGGAATCAATAATCGATCGGCAGCGAGTCTGGGTCATTATTGAAAGGTTCCTCACGTGTGTGAGTGTGAATATCCACTGACACTGGTTTCCACCTGAAAACTGGCCTTTTCAAGCACAGTGGTTTGTAAGTTTGGTCATTTTTCCAGTGCTTGCTGGGTAATAAGGAACATGTGTGAGATGGATCTTTCCAGCCGACTGGACTCACTGACTGGCTGTTTGGAGGACGTTTGTCATGGACGGCTGGAGGAGGAGATAAGTGACTGAAGGTGTAATCTGAGGCTTGTTTGAAGTGTAAAACTCTTCGGCACACAGATTTCCCCTGCTTGATTTGGGGCCAATATAGCAGACCCCAGGATCCACAGCTCAAACTGAAGCACACGGGTCCAGGGTCACAGCAGGACGGGTTTTTCCCACAAGCACAAACCTCCATCTCCATGTGAAATGAACTCAGCTTCATATTAGATCACTGATCAACTCTCACTTGATCTCATAAGCAACTGCACACCACGGCTGCAAACCTTTCACATGAACTTGCCAAGTGCCGCTTCTGCTGTGTCAGACGACGTCGCACTCCTGTGCCACAGAGCCAGGGCCACACCCTCAAACACAGGCGGATCCTGCTCCTGCTGGGGACCATCTGCTTAAACTATAAAGATCATGCATGTCATTTGCTCCTGCAGTGCAATCACAGTTAAACTGATCATAATGATGGCACAGTTACCAAACCTGACCATCACTCTGATCATTTATTGTGAAAAAAATCCTGTTTAGTCTAAAGACCCAAGTGCAGGTGATCAAAAGACCCTAACATGAGGAGCAGAGTGGGACACTGCTTGGACACCTCATGAAACACGATGAAATGATGATTGGATCAATCAGCTAATAAACTGAAAATTCATCCACAACAATTCTAATAATCAATTAATCGTTGAAGTCACTGATCAAGCAAACATTTTCTGGTTTCACCTTCTCTAATGTGAAGAGTTGCTGCTTTTCACTGTTATGTCACATTTTAACTGTTCGGACAAAACATTGAAGACAAAGCGTTCAATTATAGAATCAGTGATAGAGCGACTCATCCACTGACCCAAGGAGCAATTAGTGATTCAAATAATAATCTGGCAGACAGCTGCCTGGCTAAAACACTGACGGGTCTGGAAGCAGGCGCTGGTGCCACATGTCACCACATTCACCACACTACGGAACCAATCCGGGTCCCGCATGGCAACCAACCGGTCCATTACCGCCTCTCCAAAGTAACCATCTGTCTGCTGCAGCCAGGTGAATGTGGGCGTGTCCTTGGCCTTCTCCAGCCACTGACTTCCTCAATACTCAGGCACCTGTGTGCTGGATCATGTCCAGAGAAACACACCACTTGTCCAAAATGTCAAAGCTGACGCTCCCTCACAATGCAAGTGATACTCCTCAACTTAGTCTCACCAACTAACCACTCGTTTAACACAAAGTCATTCCAGCCATAACCAAGGATCCTCTGAAGAGACCTGGCACCAAAGACCAGTCCTCACCTTTGGTCACAAATTAGCATCCAAGTCTCACAACCATACAGTAAGACATGAAGCACCAGGACCCTGAAGACTTGGACATTCGGTCTCCTACAAAGATATGGGTATTGTCAAACACCTCAGATTCCTGAGGTGCCTCATGACTTCATAAGCTCTTCCCAGGAATGTACTGAGTTCAAAGGCCGAAGACCCAGAGACATGAATGTCACTGCAGAATGAATGTCTCTACATGTTCAAGACCTTCACCACATACACATCCACTGGCTGAAGTGAAGGAATCATTGAAAGCCTGGATCTTAGTCTTGATTCAGGACAATCATGAATCTAGAAACTTTGATTCCTTGTGAAGTGCCACAATAAGGACATCCACTGATTCCACAAAGATTACAGCATCATCGACAAAGTAGGTAAACCTTTACTTGCTGCAAAAGGCACCTAAGCTTGTTGGTTTCAACGATCCTACCCAACACCCAGTCCTTGCTAGCACTGAACAGAATACGATCCAGAACACATCACTGATGAACGCCACAGTTCACTGGGTAGAAGTCAGAGATGTCGCCCCTGTTCTGCACAGCACTCACAGTACCCATGTGCAGGCCGGCTAACATTCAAACACACCATATCAAACACTGAGTAAGTGCAAATGTCAATGCAAAATTTTACTTGGATGTCTCAGAGAGTTTACCTGCAGCACAAGTTAAACTATCCATGTCTTAGAGACAGTTCACTTTGACAGAAGCATCAAATCCTAAACCAAACTGGACCAAACCACAAACAAGGACTGTGAAATGAGGCAGGAGCCATTAAGTCTTGGTGATGTTCCAAAAGCAGTTCCAGGAGTTAGCAGTCTTCTGCTAAACATGATGGTGACAGCTGACAGCCCTGGTGGACCAAGTGAGCCAGGTGTCCAGCTGGGTGTTCTCCGTTTGTCTGTCTTTGTTGCCTCCGAAGCTCCAGTAGCTTTATCAGGAACCCGGAGGTCACAAGGTGTTTCCCCTCTCAGTCTTCAGGACCCTGGACCACCCCGTACCCCATCCTCTCCCCACCACACTCTGAGTCAAAGGACAAAACAGCACGGAGGACAAGATGTTCAATTATTGGACAGTTTATCCGATCCACCTGCTGTCAGACTTTTGTTTTAGTGCTGCTTAAATGAAGCTACTTGTTTGAGATTCTATTTTATTAAAGGACGACTGGAACGATAAAATATTTAGTTATTTCATTTGCCACAAACACTCTCAGTCTGTTCGTTTAATTAAGATAAACAGGTTAAAGCTGTGATTATATGACATTCAACATTACTTTCGCTTTAACAGATTGAGGTGAAAAGTCTCGCATTCAGCAAAGACAAAATCATGACGAAAACGTAGGAAACAATGAGATCGGAGAAACTGAGGCCGCGCTAAACTCTAAAGTGCGTCTAATGAGAGAGAGGAGAAAAAAGGATGAGAGGGCAGGGGGCGGTTCTCTGTGTGTGGAAGGTTAATGACAGGGATTAGGAGCTCAGGACCGAAGGGATCTGCAGGCTTTGCTGGACTCCAGCCTGGACCCGCCCATCCCTCGGGATCCACGGGAATCTGACTCCATTTGGCCGAAAATCTCTTTACAAAACAAAAACCCTGTGGCTCAATTAGGAGGAAATTAGTCTCAGCTTCCACGCTGACCACGTCATTAACGTCACAGCTCATTCACTGCATGTTTGTTTCTTCAGTCTTAATATGAACTGAGGATAATATTCATTAATGATTGATCGATCGATCTGTCTGTTACTGGTTAATCATTTTGTCTAAAATGTCAGGAACAGAAGAAAGCACAAATGTTTTGGCTCACCAACAGTTCAAAACCTAAAAATGCATAAAAACAGAGAAAAGCAGCACATCCTCACGTCTGAACATCTGGAACAACAGAACTGATTCAATAATGAACTGACAGGTCGGCACATAAAACAGCTCAGGTGCCCTACAACGTCTTCATGAGACCATTCTGAGGAAACGTCTGGATCTCATCATCATCAAGACACACTTCATGCAGTTTCAAATACAACCCCAAATCAGGAAAAGTTGGAATCAGGAAAATAAATACTTTTTTTTTAACGCAGTGATTCTTACATTTACTTTGACTGCCATTTCATTGCAGACAGGATGAACCCAAGATATTTCATGTTTTTTCTGGTCAACTTCATTTCATTTGTTAATATTCATCCATTCCTGCATTTCAGGCCTGAAACACATTCCAAAAAAAGTTGGGATGGGGACAATTTAGGGTTACTAATGAGATTTAAAAAAATTTAATGATGTTATTTCAAACAGGTGATGTCAGCAGATGATTATAATCATGATTTTGAACAAAATCAGTATCCACAAAAGGCTGAGTCTTTGAGGAGCAAAGATGGGCAGAGGATCTCCAGTTTGTCAACAAATGCATGAGAAAATTATTGAAATGTTTAAAAACAATGATCCTCAAAGAAAGATTGAAAGAGATTTGTATATTTCTCCCTCCACAATGCATAATATCATTAAACAGTTAAAGGAATCTGGAGGAATTTCAGTGCATAAAGGGCAAGGGTGCAAGCCGAAGCTGAACACCCGTGCTTTCCGATTCCTCAGAGGAAACTGCATCAAGAACTGCCACTGTGATGCTACAATATGGAGTTACATTCACAAATACCACTTAAAACTTTACTGTGCAAAAAAAGAAGCCTTATTAACATTAACAGATCAAAGACGAAAAGCCATTCAGACTGTTATCAGTAACAAATCCAAAAGCCAGGATCTGTCATGGTATGGGGTTGTGTCAGTGCCCTTGGCAAAGGTCATTTACACTTCTGTGATGGCAGCATTAATGCAGAAAAGTACATTGAGATTTTAGAGCAACATATGCTGCCTTCAAGACGACATCTTTTCCAGGGACGTCCATGTATTTTTCAACAGGATAATTGAAAACCACATTCTGCGCACATTACAAAGATATGGCTGCAGAAGAAGAGGATACGGGTACTGGACTGGCCTGCCTGCAGTCCTGACCTATCCCCAATAGAGAATGTGTGGAGCATTTTGAATCGAAAAATGCAACAACGATGACCCCAAACTGTTGCACACCTTAAGAAATATTTGCAGGAAGAATGGAACAAAATAACACCTGAAACTCTTCATCGCTTGGTATCCTCAATGCTAAAATGCATTTTAAGTGTTGTGAGAAGGAACGGCAGCATTACAAAGTGGTAAATGCTTTAGAGTCCCAACTTTTTTTGGAATGTGTTGCAGGCCTTATCTGCAGGAATGGATGAATATTAACAAATGAAATGAAGTTGACTAGAAAAAAAAGAA
>OMMV01235391.1:0-10779 GCA_900302635.1 Chatrabus melanurus
TGAAAGGAGTCAGTTGAGGTGGTTCGGGCATCTGGTTAGGATGCCACCAGGACACCTCTCTAGGGATGTGTTCCTGGCACGTCCAACTGGGAAGAGACCGAGGGGCAGACCCAGGACTAGGTGGAGAGATTATATCTCCTCAGTGGCCTGGGAGCACCTGGGGATCCCCCAGTCAGAGTTGGCCGAGGTTGCCAGGGAAAAGGAAGTCTGGGGCTCTTTGCTAAAGCTGCTACCCCCGTGACCCGATTCCGGATAAGCGGTTGAAGATGGATGGATGGAAGTGGCTGAGATACATCAAATATCTCAAAATAGGTCTTTGCCCTTCTTTATACCCTGGACACTAGAGGCCCAAGGTAACCCCTGGGCCACGTTCCAGTCCTACGTTGTTTCATGTGATGCACGAGTTCATGTGATTCTTAACGACGCTCGGAGTCCCCACGACACTTGCAATATGATGTACATACCATCCCTGCCTTGACGCACTTGCATTGACCAAGGCATCCTCTGTCCACCTTACATCCGCATTTCGAAAGGGATGGAGCCTCATAAGTATCACATAACACATATTCCTATGTTTAAATTTTTAAAAAATGAGCATATTATAAACACGTATGTGTTCGTATAACTGGTTTTGACCGACGATGGTGGCCATTTTGAAAATGGCAACCATATTGGAAAAAATTGACAAAAATCAATTGGCCCCGAGACTAGATTTATTCAGTGTTAACACTGCGTGTGTGCCAAGTTTGGTATTTTTCAGCCAAAGTAAATGATTCTTGCACCATTCAGCAACACTAAACCCCTCTGTGCCCAGCACACTAAGTTGCATTCAGATTTCACACCGTGTAGATAGCAATGCGTGGTGAGAAATGTCCCAGATGCACCTGCACTTAGTGTTTCAGACCATGCGTCACACACTGTCAACGCAGGTCCCATTAAGTTTGTTAAAATGGAACATGCGTAGTTGAGGAAAATTAAGTTGGAAAGGTCTATGTAAACTTATACATGCATTTAAAGCCTGAGAATGCAAGTATTTCAAAGGGTAATAAAATCCAAACTGGTTTTTGATCACAACAATGACATTCAATTTTCAAGTGTGGACACAAACCCAGTGTGGCTGAGGGAAATCTGATTTCTAACATTAGGCTTCAGAAGTCATGTGTAACCACAGCGGCGTCTTCCTTTGTGGCCAGATGTACATTGAGCTTTGTTACATTTGATGTCCACATTATTACTTTTGTTTGACACAGCATCACACGAGTTGCTAATATTAGTCAAAGAGTACACGTTCTCTCAGACAAGCCACACAGGATTACAGCTTTACAACTTTTTGTCTGCATAAACAAGTCCCATTCCCTCCACACACACAAACACTCACACGCACACACTCACACATTCAGAAAACCTGTGAAAGAAAGTGTCGCGCTTATTTAAAATGACTTTATGCACAATACAGTGATCCGCAGACTTCCACGTTATCACATTGGCAGTTATGAGTAATTGCACCCTGCAGCAGTCCCTACCCCTGGACAACTTTTAATTATGTTACAAAGTGCACTTGCTCTCCTGCATTAATGTTTCCACTGGAGTCTCAAGTGATTACATTCACTTGGGTGTTGTACAAGGACTACTGGAATATAAAAACATGTTTATTAATCTTATGAGATAAACTCAGATTCTTTCTTGATGCGAGTTTAGGATTATCCTTACGTAGCAAAGCTGTGTAATAATTACAGAGGCTGAAATCAACAAGCAAATGAAATATTTTATTGAATTAACAGGATGAATGTTATGCCCTACCAGTCTGCATATGTTTTATGGACTTGGAAAAGGCCTATGACTGGGTCCCCCAAGGTATCTTGTGAGGGGTGTTGTATGGGATACCAGGTCTGCTGCAATGCTCGATCTGGTCTACAGACACAACCAAAGTAAGAGCTGTGTCCGCATTCTCGGCATTTCATCAGACCTGTTTCCAGTGGGCGTTGGACTCCACCAGGGCTGCCCCTTGTCACCAATCCTGTTCGTAATTTTCATTGACAGGATTTCAAGGTGCAATCAGGGATTGGAGGGTGTCCACATTGCTGACCTCAGAACTGCATCTCTGCTTTTTGCGGATGATATGGTTATGTTGGCCTCATCAGACATTGACCTCTTATGCACACTGGGCAGGTTTGAGGCTGAGTGTGAACCGGCTGGGATGAGGATCAGCACCTCCAAATCTGAGACCATGGTCCTCTGTCCGAAAAGGTTGGATTGTCCCCTCGGGGTCAAGGGAAAGTTATTGCCCTAAGTGGAGTAGTTCAAGTATCTCAGGGTCTTGATCATGAGTGGGGGGTATAATGGAGTGTGACATTGATAGATGGATCGGTGCTGCATCTGAGATCCTGCGGACACTGTACCGTGTGGACACTGTGCGAAATACGGGGGAGACCCATGAGACCTCCCGAAAGCCTCAAAAGTAAAATTTTAAGGGTGTCTCAAATTTTGTCAAAAAAAATAGCCTAAAAAATAAAATATTTTATTGTCACTAATGGTCACTAAAATGTTTTAAGCTCACCATGACCAGTATTCAGAATTCAAAACATTTATTCACAAATATGTTTGCCAAGCGGAGCCAGCCAGTCCTGTGCACGTATACAAATTAGCCATGTACGCCAAACAGAAGAAAGAAGTAATGTCAGTGTTGCCAATTTAGAAAGCGCCTATCGAGAAAGGGCACAATATTCACAAAATCTCACATGGCGGTTCCATGGTGGACACTTCATAGGAATATGAAACTAAATTGAACACAAAAATTTACATCAAAATAAAAGCAATAAATAATGGAAAAAAGAAAACTTTAATAACTCTGGTAGTGCACCATATTTATACGCCGTTTTATTTCCTCCTCACAGATGGGGCAGGTGGACACACAGGGGAAGATTAAATTTTCACAGTGGTCCGGAATTTAAACATGGTTTGAAAAAAAAATGTAGACTGCTAATAATACCTCTCTGATATGTGCAACAACCCATGCTTTGAAACAACACTAACCACACTCCAACCTTCACGAAAAAGAAAGTTCGTGTCTGTGCCAAAGTGAAATATGTGCAACAGCATGCACGATAGAAAATGCCCGGTTAAAAAAGACTGGAGTTCTTTCACTTACCTTAAAAAAGTACTGAAGGCAACAACTTCCATTCATTCAGGAATTTGTGTGTAAGGTCTATCTCAAAGGTCAGTAAACAATCTTCATACATAGCAGTGGTTGCTACAGTTAATCCAGCATACAGTCATTACACTTCCAGTATGTTGTGGTACTTTTGTACCTGTCGTGCATGCAAAACCATTCCCTCACCTGAAAATCCATTATTTCTCAGTGTGCCCTTTTAACAACAACAAACTAGAACGTGGCACACTCCAGCTTAAAGGTGATGACCGGTGTCACTCTGACTAGTTGAATTTGTGGTAAACTCCAAACATGTCCACAACACCAAAAAATAATGTAGACACATAAGCCAGCCTCTTTACAGACAGCTCCGTTTTCTGCTGAGATTTAGTACTGTGTTAAAAGGAACATGACAGGGGCGCATGCCCTAAAAGCATATGCACTACATGTTACGAGCCCACTGTCAAGATAGGGCCCTAAAGGTCATCTGATTTTTCAGCCTATTCTCACGAAAAAGTCATAGAAAAAACATGCGAAAAAATAATTCACCAAAATTTTTACATATTTGCACATATTTTCCAGCTGAATTCGTACATATGCCACGTATTCCTCCGCCGGGAGGCTTTGATGACATCAACGACACCAAGATGCCGGATCATCTGAGTGAAAAAAAATGGCATCATCTTATACTTATTATTGTTATTCTAACCTAAAACCTAATGCGAACCCTAACCGTAATGCTAACCTTAACAAAAAGGCAAACGCGCTCTTCTGAACGTTAAATGTGAAGCGCATGTTGTGCATGTGCGTGGACCTTCGCAGGAATATGCATGAAATATCGCACTTAACTTTTAGTATGATATCGTACAAAACACGTCATGATAATATGTTGGAATGTGAAATGTTTTATGGACTGATGAGTCAAAGGTGGAACAGTTTGCAAGACAGGGTGATGCTGGTAGAATCCAAATTTCACAAAAACAAAACATCATACTTGAAGTGGGCAGCACTCTTGCCTCCCAGCAAGAAGATCTGGGGTTCGATTCCCACCGTGCCCAGTTCCTTTCTGTGTGGAGTTTGCATGTTCTCCCCGTGTTTGCGTGGGTTCCCTCCGGGTGCTCCGGCTTCCTCCCACTTCCAAAGACATGCAGGTTAGGTGAATTGGTGACTCTAAATTGACCGTAGGTGTGTGTGAATGTGTTTGTCTGTCTATATGTGGCCCTGCGATGGACTGGCGACCTGTCCAGGGTGTACCCCGCCTCTCGCCCAATGACCGCTGGGATAGGCTCCAGCACCCCCCGTGACCCTTAATTGGAGTAGGCGGGTATAGAAGATGGATGGATGGATACTTGAAGTGTGATCAAGCATGGTGATATTTTCCAAAAACATAATTCACTTGAACAAAAATGTAACCATCTTATAAGTAAACATTTCAACAAATATACTGTTATACTGACTTCATGATTACTCTACTAACAAGTGTTCATACTAAAGATAACACTCTCAATGTCATACCCATGTGTGCAGTTTAGAATGTTATGAATCTGATTTAGGGGACACGTGTATCGGAGATGAAAATCTTGCAGAGGCACTTCAAATTTTAAGGACTACAAATAGAAGTGCTTCAGCTGAAGAGTGCAGGCACTCTGCAGCATCCACTGTGTCAGTTTATTTTGCTTAATGGTACAGTTCTTTCCCCCATAACATTTACATAATAGTGGTGTATAGTATGTGTAATACCAATTAAAATAAGATTCAATAAAATGGTGAAAATCTGCATATACACTCACCGGCCACTTTATTAGGTACAGCTGTACAGTTGCTTGTTCACACAAATAGCTAATCAGGGAATCACATGGCAGCAACTCAATGCATTTAGGCATCTAGACGTGGTGAAGACGACTTGCTGAAGTTCAAACCAAGCATCACAATGGGGAAGAAAGGGGATTTAAGTGACTTTGAACATGGTATGGTTGTTGGTGCCAGACGGGCTGCTCTGAGTATTTCACTAACTGCTGATCTACTGTGATTTTCATGCACAACCATCTCTAGGGTAAACAGAGAACGGCAGCAGGTCCATCCCAGCACTAGCAAGGGGTACCTAATAAAGTGGCCGGTGAGTGTACATACAACCATATGCCAAGACAGTTGCTTTTTTTTTAAATATTTTATTTTTTGATTTGTGGTTCATTAATGGGCAACAAACACAATAACATTTTCTTTTCTTTCCATTTTTTGGAATTATAACATGTTTGACCTTTTTTTTTAAAAATTGCATTGCTGGTTAACAGGCACTCTTAATTTCTGCCTATTAATCATACTTTATGCAGTGTTATTGTGTGTCAACATTGTGTTGTGGTTTGCATGTCACATTTACATGATTAAATTTTAATTTTGGATAAAAATATAAGTCATGGTAATTCTTTTGATTTAATGGCTCCATGTGTGATTTTGTGATTAAAGGTTACTTTGAATTGATATTTTGCATTACTTTATTTATTTTGTTAGACATAATTGTAATGTTTAGTGTATTTATTAATTTTAATAATATTATCTACGGTATTAATAGTATCCTTGCCTATATTATACCTTGTTGCTGATCATCCAGTCAGCTGCAAACCACTGAATCTCTGTGAGATTGCAAAAGTGGTGAAGCAGCTCTCGGCGCGTAAAGCTGCAGGGATCTGTGGTGTCAGGGCTGAATTCCTCCAGGCGGATGGAGATGCTGCTCTCCTGGCAATGCAAGCAATCTTTACTTCCATTTGGGAGACAGGTATTATCACAACAGACTGGAAGGAAGTATTTGTTGTCCCTCTCTGGAAAGGAAAGGGACAACAAATACTTCCTTCCAGTCAGATGATCTCCTGGATTGCAACAACTGCAGGGTATTACACCGCTCTCTGTGTCAGGCAAAGTATGGATCCTTCTCAATATGATCAGTGCCAGATGCTTGTTGCTCAGCATCCACACTAGTCTGCTTTATGCCCAGGAAGTAAACCATCGACTGCATCCCAGCTCTGTGGGTATTCAATCAAGCACATGAGCAAATATCAGCATGGCTTCTTTGCAGCCTGTGTTGATGTTCACAAAGCAATTCACTCAGGTGTTCATCACTAAGTTGATGGACATCATGGCCCTCCTGTACACAAATACTAGCTTTATGTTCTATGGTGCATGATTGATAGTGTATAGCATAAGTGCATTTGGGGTGTGCCTGAATGCACTTTGCTATTTAGATGGTGTGTAATCTGAGCGCAAATTAGGGTGCAGGGTACAAAGGGGTTGGATTTATTTAATCGGCATAGACATGTATTGGGCATAATCTGAAATAATCCAATCAGATTGTCATCTGTCATCCCCTTTAAGTGCTGGCGTACACCAGGAACCTGGCACAATGTTATTTAGAAATCATACTCAAACGAGAGGTTTTCTGGCACATTAGCAGACCTGCATCACAGTGCACCAGTAGAAAGTAACCACTGAAATTCGCCTGTGGGGAAGCAGTGAAGCAGTAAGGTGAGGTTTTGTATTTTTCCATTAGTGATTACTTTTATTTTGTTTAATGGTCGTGTTCAATTCTGTTTCATTGCATGTACATGCAGAGTGCATGTGCATCATGAACCTGCTTATGTAAGGTGCATCTAAATATTTTACGCTTACGCTTGAGTTTAGACCAGGTATCTCACCACACTTCATTTTAAGACCAACACACCCATTAATGCACAAATGAATGCAATTCTATGTACTATTTACATAGTGTGGGTGCTGGGCATGAAAATTACAACTGTATTGGTTGTACATTAGCCCTGCAATAGACTTGTCCATTGTGTACCCCGCTTCTCACTCAATGACCACTGGAATAGGCTGCAGCTCCCCTGTGACCCTTAACAGAACTAAATGGGTTCAGAAAATGAATGAATGAATGGTTGTACATTGCCAATTCAAGTGCAGTTGATAGTGGGCTTACCTTCCATCCGGCATGGTGATAGGACCCAAAACCTCTGCCTTCTTCTCAGTGAAATCTGGGCTCCAACAGTTGCTTCAAGTCTGTTCAATGCTTGCATTAAAGCCGGTAAAGCCGGTATCTCACTGGTCTTCTGACCGATTGGCGACTCAAACTAATGGCCATTTATCTAATTCAGCTCTTGGTCTCAATGTAGTCTGAAATTATTCTCTAAGCAGTCGGAATCAGTATCCCCATTCGTTAAGTAGTTACTCGTGTTGATTTCCTTTGCCTGCAGATTTTTAACTTGTTCAAAACCCTGGTGGCGAATGAACGACTGGTTATGTTTGCTAACTTGTCTCTAACTATTCTCTAACTAGTCATTTTACTCACCAAGGAGTCTTCAATAGACCACTATTGAAGTTGCCCCCTGTTTCAGTTGCCAGGTTCGCTTCATTTGCTACAAGGTCGGATCATGGTCAAAATGTGGTCGCCAGTCGTGAGCGAGTAAGTAACTAATTGAGGACGACAGACATACGGCCGCTTAGCGAATATTAATCAAATATTCTTCAACAAGACGCCCACCCGTCGTCTAATTCGTTAAATGGTCATCAAAAAGTAGCAAATATGTTGCCCCAATGTCACCAGAAACTTGGCCAAATTCGTCTAACAGTCGTGTAAACATTCAGTCGTCACAGTCGTCAAACAGTCGTCTCTCAATGAGATACAAGCCTAAGATAAAGTTGTGGAAACAGCCCTTTATTAATTTTTTTTTACCACTGTGCGCGAACAATCCTAAAGCAACACTTTAGAAATAGCTATAATTTACTGTTCAGAACACAGCTATTTTTACATTTATCCCAATCTGACTCAGTCGCCTGTTTTAATATGCGGCTCACATGCTGAAACATGAAGGCACCGGATGCAGCGGTTTTTAAAACTTTGCAAGAAGAGCTTAGTTATTTCAGTAGCTTATCAGATAACTACCAGGGTGGCTAATGTGCATGATGTCAACAGCACTTCTCTTATTTTGCACAGTTTCTTCCATGCACACATTCTTAATCAGAAAGCTAAGTGAGACAAATTTTCCAATTTTCTGATGAGACACATCATCATCATCATCATCATGACTGTGAAGATCATGAAGGTGTAGAGTTTGAAGTTTTGATGTTTGCTGCCGTTCACAAATCTTGCATCAAAGGTTTACTGCATGTTTAAATAAGGATGATTGCAACGTGTTAAATTTGGTGTCTTCTCTTCTTAAGTGCAAAGCACCTATTTAATGCTTGATTTAATGTGCCTCCACACATTACGTTTGTTGTCGAATGACCTGCGCATTTACTTACTTGGCAAAGAATAAAAAAAACAAAAAAAAACTAAAACTGAAAACCTAAAACCAGAGGCAGGGTCATTTTAAAATGTGCTCTTACAATCAATGTACAATGCAGTGTGCCGGCTTAATCAAAGATCTTGTACATGGATAATCATTACATGTGACCCTTGGCTGCCTGACATTTGCATATATTGAGTTACAGGAGTCAGTCTCACTTAGATTCAATGTGGCGAATCTCAGCACGGAGCTGAAAACATCAAACACGCTCTTCAAATCAACACATCAGCATGGTTACAGTTTGACATTTATTCTGTTTACCGGAGGGCTGGTGATTCATTTTTTTCAGCTGGCTGTGAAAATATTACTATTAAAGAAAGGAGCCAGTACATTAATTATATTTTAATGAGGAAATTGCTGGCCTATGTAATTAAAGCTACACTGTGCAGGATTTAGTGTCATCTAGTGGGGAGGTTGCAGATTGCATTATGCTATCACTGGTCACGATTTTGTTTCCCTTCCGGTTTTCACTTCTTTGGTGATAGATATTCATGCTCCCTTGCCTTCTCTTGTGATAAGCAACATGTATGATCCTCCATTTCACAAAAATTTGGGTTCCCAAACTTGTTAGCCTGCACTAGCAAGTAGTAGACAGTGTATAGGGGAACCAATCACTGATTGCTCTTCTTTTTTCTTCAGTTTTCTGGCCATGCTAAAAAATGCAAAAGAAGGAGTAAGTATGTCCCGTTTCGGCAACATGGTGTTGCAACATTGCGGCCTCCATGATGGGGCCCGTGCCCATGTAGGTATGAAAGGCTAATTTTAAGATTATGAAAACACGTCAATTCATTGTTGCAAGAATGCTGTATTCCATTTTTGCTAATAAACACCCATAATTCCTACACACTGTAGCTTTAAAGAGGCCTTTATTTATTTATTTGTTCACATATTTAGGTTTAGGTTTTGTAGGTCTGTTTCATCTAAGGAACAGCAGTGGTGGGCCACTGGAGGGCAATGGACCACAGTCTCTCATGAGAAAGTGTTTTTGTTCCTTTTAATTAACCCTCATCAGTACACATCATGAAACTTACTAATCTGTACACCTGGGGTCCATGCGGAGCCCACCACAACTACTTCTTCTTTAATACTGATAACATATTTTTTATTTAATGCAGTTTTGCAGATATCTGTAACATAACTAGATAGGGTCACTTTGCAACTATTTTGAAAATAGACTTTTGAGTATCTGGGTGATAAAGCACATTTCATTTTGAAACACTTTTGAGAATTTTTTTTCTCTTTTTCAAACACGACTTCTCAATATAAAAATTAAATACCTACTCCTACTCCCTGCAGTCGCCTTGATGCAAATATCCTGAATAAAGACTGCTCTGACAGTTCAGTAGTTATGAAAAATTGATACAAAGCTCAAGATTTTACTATGGCGTCCAACCAGATACCTTTATATCAAACGGGTCCAAGCGGACCACAAAGAAAAAAATTATTATGGAGCCCATAGTACTTAATCAAAGTGAATCAAAATAAGTGAAATTGAAGACAACGGTATAGGTGATAATTACATAAAATTTCAGCTGAATAAGTGTAACGGTTCAGAAAATATACAAAATATACACACCTGGGGTGTACTGATGAGGGTTACTCTATTCTCAATATTTGTACACCTGTGGGAAACAGCAGCACATGTGGAGGTATTGTTTTCAGTCCAGTGCTGAAAGTACTTTTAGCCAAAAGTCACAGGCCAAAGTCAAATTTTTTGATCCAGTGCCTATTTAAGAAGGAACATTTGGTATGGCTATTTGGATGAACTGGTTAAAAATAAACCTATGTTGAACAATAAACACTAATATGAAGTTAAATATCATCTCTACATTGGTCACATGACCTTTGACCTTGGTTGACCGTGAAATGGCAAACCGAAAGTGTTTAACTCAAACAACATGTAGCCATCATGGATTAAAAATGGTGAAGGGTTGTGTGTTAGCCAAGGATAATATGTTGGGTCCATGTGCCCCCCCCCCCACCACACACATCCTAACGAACAAAAGTTTTTTGGAAGCCTTAGGGCCTCGAGAATATGAAATGGAATTGTAACAGTGAAAAAACTGGGATGCAATAGGAGTTATAGGCATTTCTAACAGTGCCCATTCTACAATTTGGCTCAATTTTTCAGCCGATAAATATAAGAGGTACGCCGCCTTTTTCTGTTGTTGCTTCTTTGGCATTTAAAATACATGTTTAATATGGATACCATAAGAAAGCTCATATAATAATCTACTTCCGGCTTCTCCCAGTTTCAACTTGGGGTCGCCACAGCAGATCCCACATGGATCTTAATGT